>JAJODA010000844.1:0-22026 GCA_021730345.1 Fusarium cicatricum | reverse complement strand
AAAGTCGACAGTTCAAGAAAGAAAGAAATGACCAAGGCGGGGGAGAAAGAAAGCATGGAAGATGGCCAAGGGATGAGAGAGGGGAGGGGGAGGGAGACTTCACTGGCACGTCCCAGTCTCTGCAAAGTATTCAAACCCTCCTCGGCCAGGGCGGGAATCCATGCACGAGGAAAGACAATAAAGGGCCAAGACGGGGCGTGACGTGTGGTAAAATTAGGAGCGTCGTGATAGATCCAACGTTATTGTGATGGGGGTGGTGCCAAAGTCCATTCAGCTTGTCCCGTTCCTGGGCCGTGGATCTAAAGCCCTGCAGGCTCGCCAGTGACATGCCGACGTCGTCCTCGTATCTTGGGCCCGCCAGAGGGGTTAGGTTTTCCCAAGGTAGGTTAACTATACGATAGCCGAACAGGGATGATCCCAGCAACTCATCAGGGGCTCTTCAGCTGCCGTTGGCCTTGCTCTGGCAAGCTTGTGCCCTAGGCCAAACCTAACTGGACCTCTCTCTGTCTGAATTTTCGTCGGTTGCGTCCTTGGGCATTGACATGGCCACCACACGCACGGATGCAAGGGGGTGTGTGTGTATTCCAGGGGGAGGCGATAAGGGAAAGGATGAGAGAAAAAATGGTGTTTTGCGACTAAAAAAAGGAACATGAGCTGAGCTAGCTGGGTTAGCCTGCACTCGACGCAAGATGGAAGCATGTCCTTTTTTTCCTCGACCCGCCTTCTATCCCTATCCCTCTGTTCAATAGACAAGTCGTCGTCGAGTGAATGAGCCCAGAGAGAACTCATTCTTTTGCTCAGTTCTTTTCTTGCATCGCTCGTTTGTCCTACGTTTGCCCGCCATGACGATTCGCTTCCTCGTCAACTTTGGCCTCGTGGCCCTCCCCATCGCCATCACGCTGGGCATCCTTCTTGGCCTCGAGAGCGGTCGTCAAGCAGCCGGCAAGCCTCCTCTGTTCGCGCCCGACAGGAACGACAAAACCCAGAACACGCCGTACTGCCAAAAGTCGTTTGGTATTCATCCCGATACCAAGGGACAGGAGTACACACGTAAGTAGCTCGACTCTCTGTTTACCCTACCAAGCCCCAGAGATCTGCCTGGCCGTTCTTGTGTCTCCTCATCCCCTGGCCGGGTATGCACCATGCCGTCTGGCCTTGTGCTCCTCCACAACGCTACGTCGTGAGGCTCAACGTTGTGCCTCCAAGCCTGGCTCTATCTTGCCTCATACCTCGACGCCGAGAACTGTTACTGACGCTTGCACAGTGAATCCTAATCAGTGGGGTTGGGACGAGGGTGACGATGGAAAGCTATGCATGAATGTAAGTTCTTCGTCTCTACATATCTCACTTCTTCCCCGGATTCTCCCCCTCATCCATCCCAGCAGTTTAACTGCCGTTGACTTGAGATCCACTTGGCCCGAACATTCTTCGCGATGCTAACACAGCCTCGAGGTTATTACACACAACAACCGCACCTATGCTACCAACACCACGGCTCCCAGGTGGTCGGTGACATGGCAGTACCCCCAGGGACCAGAGACGGCTCCCGTCCACGCCTTTCCCAACATCAAGGTCGATGGTGATGTCTTTCCTGCCCAGCTCAAGTCCATTCAGAAGATCAATATCGACTTTGAATGGACATATGGCCTTGGCAAGAACGCTACCGACAAGACTGACCTCGCTGAGCTCAAGGACAACCTGCTCAACGCTAACGTGGCGATGGATATGTTCTTGGACAAGGACAAGGATAAAGCAAAGGGCAGCGAGAAAGCATCTCACGAAATCATGGTGTGGTTTGCCGCCATCGGCCCTGCCACACAGCCCATTGGCTTTGGCAAAGGTGGTAAAGATCCTATCGCGAAAAAGACGATTGACGGCACCGAGTTGTAAGTTCACCTTTTATCACCACAACCAACGTGTGTACATGCTAACTTGTCACTTTAGCAAGCTCTACGTCGGCAAGAACCAGGCCAAGCAGAACGTCTTGACATGGTACGTAGAGAAGCCCACGGAAAAGTTCAGTGGCGATCTCTATCCCCTCGTCGACGAGATCTTGTCCATGGACGAGAAGGACTACCCTTCTGCCACGGATTACATGGGCTACATGTCGTGGGGCACTGAGGCCTACTCTGTGAACAAGACAGTCACGTTTGACGTGCCAAGCCTGTCAATAGACGTCATCAAGTCTTCTTAAGCCATCATAATGCAATATACATCTAGATAGAGTAATGAACATCAGGCGTTATTTGTTTCGACACGCTTTGTTTTGGTACAGCAAAGGATTTGCGCGCGCCACTTTTCTCTTGCCCGGCAACCGACACAACAGGATCCTTTCTTTTGTCTCACCCTCCCTTGCTTTCCGTTGGATTGAGACCCGCAACCAGCGGGCGGGCTTGACTGATAACGCCCCGTGGCGGCTCTAGATCAAGACGGAGCTAGTACCCGGTGAAAATGAGTGGCCTGATTTCCAAACTGGCTCCTCGCGACTGGACATGATGTCTCGTGGAAGCGCTGTCGCGAGCCGAGCCGCGGGGCTCGCGACAGCCATACTGCGTAGTTAGCCGGGGTTTGTCAGGTTATCAGGTCAGGTTCGTATTTTCCCTTTGCGAGCAAGTTTACAAGGGTGCATACCCCTCAACTCTACCGGGCAGGGGGGGAAGACTCTGGGGAGTGGACGCATCATGACGATGAGTTACGACACGGGATGAAAAGCTTCCGCTGTCGGGTGAACCGGGAGGGGTTTCACGGTAAATAAACAACCTTGACATGTCTGGATGTCTTTTCCCACGGCGATCCCTTGAATGTCTCACGAGCAACCAATGGATATGGGCAAAAGGAGGAACAGCAAGATAAGCCACTAACATGCAAGCATCCAATTCGCATGCAGCGACAAGGGGACAAAAAGACTCCAGAAGGGCGTTGGAACAGAGTTGGCATGATCCCTGCAAGCCTTGCCCTCAGCTGGCATGGGTTGAGAAGGCGATTGTCTGAGCTGGTCTGCGTAATTGCGATCCAATACGCACAACCAAACACCGTCTCTCGTTAATGAACGAGAGTTAAAAAGAATTTCGATGCTCAATCTCACTGTTCCATTGATTGCCCCAGCGTGTTCCATGGGCTATCCCAGGCCACCATCGCCAAAGCTCAAACCCACTCAATCCTACCAGACGCCACTGTGCAGCTCTGAGCAAGACCACCTCATGGCTGCATGGGTACGGGCGCAGACCCCGCAGGCCTTATTGCAAAACACGTCAATCTGAGGTTTCCATCCTGCCATTGAACCTGCTCCTTTCCCGGGCTTTCCGCTATGTCTGCAAACAGTGAGCTTGTCGATCAGCGTTTGGAATGCCATGCCTGGAATACGAAGTGGAAAAGATTTATCCAAGTTTCTGGTTTTGCCCAGAAAGCACCGCTGTCTCATATCCCGGCCTCAAACCACGGACTTATCTCTCCGTCTAGAAAAAGCCCCCGTCTTGGAAAAAAGAGCAGGATCTCGGTTGATCTCTATATCCACATGTTGACGTCTTGGTCAAAGAAGGACGGTTTCGGCGTTGAGCCACTCCCGCTGCCGGGCGCCGCAAGTCTGGCAATGACATTCTCTTGACCACGGCAAGCTACTGTATGTAATTTCCCAAGACTAGCTAAACAGATGGAATTTTTCTAGATTTTTTTTTTCTTTTTACTTATTCCGGAGATGGGATGCCCTGTTTTCGGTATTATTGTGGACGTTATCGGTAGCGATACCGTACGAGATGGTCCACAATGGGGGAACCCAAGCAGAGCAAGTGGATAATGGATGATATTGCACCAACTAGATTGTAGGTGATTACAGTACACACAGACCTGGATCGCCGATTCCGCATCTGAGTGAAAAAGCTTTTCACGATAGTTAGCGTTGGTCTCGATATCCCCATGTCTCGACGTCATCTCCGCTCCTTATCCAGACCAATATGGCTCCCGAGATAAGTCGTTTGAGAGATAGGCCCTGGCCCGAAATTAAGCATTGCCCAGCTCAGGGGGTCGAGATGCTCTTTAGTGTCTCGGCCCATATTTTCTTATCAGGCTTGTACCTGCGTCTGTGATCCGATGGACTCGCCCTTGCGCACTGGTAGCGTGCTCTCGGCGGTAGCGAGAGGACTTGATGCGCACCAAGATGGGGCAATGGGGGCAGCTTGATGGAGAGATTGGCTATGGCTCGTCCACGGTGAAATACTAGGTAGCGCAATTGTTGGGTTTTGGTTAGCGACACCGTTGAAGCGGCCTAGGGGTCGCGATGAACCGGGTGTGGATACAAAGACGCTCCCTTAGGCAACGGTGTCAGAGCTTAGGTATGGCATTCCTAAATCCCCTTTGGATCGAATTGGATTGAATTCAGTTGGTGGACAGCCACAGAACTGACCAAATGCAGGTTGTGTCAATCGTGTCAACTCCAGCAGTTTCTCATGTGCATGGCACTCAATCATATAAAAGACCATTGAGATCCTGATAAACAAGAGAAAAGCAACACTCAATTGTTTCAACCTCCAACATCTGCTGGAATTCAACGTCCCAGAACCCATTCCATCAACATCGATAGGCCGGAAGCTACCCTATAGCATGGACCAGACAATCCCCTGGCAGAAGAGCTCCGCTGTACGCTGGGTCTAACCAAGGTCCAGGGGCACACGAAGCTCCAGTTATTCGGGATCCTGACGGATATGGCCATCGTCAATGGATGGTCCTGAAATGTCCAGAATTCCCAGTTTTATCCTGGAGCTCAAGTGTCTCGTTGTCCCGAGCCATACTGAATGCAACGCCAGTTACGCAGCAAATCTATAACACCTCGCTCTGTATGACCAAGGGCACAGTACCTTCAAACACAAAAGCAAAACCTCACAACCGCACCAGCCGCTGAGCCGCTTGTCCATCTTCCCCAGATGAATCCTTGCCATTGGGCCGGGAATGACCTTGAAGGTCTTGTCGAGCTCCGACATCAGTAACGGCCCCGGGTTCCACTCACGATGGTCGACCTGGGCCGCTTGTCGATGTCGTGGATGATAAGACCCGTCATCTTGCGGTGCAGGCCCGATGCTGTTCCGCCCTCCGGGGACGGAAGAGGCCATAGGCCCGCTTTGGTGAGACAAGAGTCAGAGACCCGGGGATCATGGACTCGCACCGATGGGGACCCATCCAATCTTCATGCCAGCACAACTGTGGTTCTCGTCCACGACGATGAGTTACCAATCATATTACGGAACACGTACAGTAGCTCGAGACGCGTATCGCTGTCATTCTCTCTGTTGCATGTATCAGTCAACTACGCGCTAGCAAGAGGAAGTGGCATGTACTAGATGCTGGAGCTCAGAACTATCCACGCCAAACTCGCCCTCGGGTTCTATGAGTATCCTCAGCGCCATCCTCGAGAATGTCTCCTTGCGACCATCTTCCACGATACCCTCAGTACCTTTACCAGGTCCTCACGTTGTCCTCTATTGACGCCGTCCACCTGCCAATCCACGGCTCCAGTATCCGCGTGCAGTCGTAGTAGTTTGTCAATACTCTGAGGTCAAATAGCTCATCCAGGCAGCATCCTCAGTACCTGACTAAACCGGCAGCGTGTCACTCGCAACAAGGTGAAGAATGGCTGGAAGCTTCACGATTCATTCCTCGCCCTCTACGGTCCTCGTCTTTACCTTGGCAAAGTTGCCGCGTAGCATGCGCTCAAAGACAGGATGCCCGAGAGCACGCTGTAAAGGCAACACATCCTGATGCCTCCTTTCCAACCCGGAGTTTGATGTCCCACGTGGGTCAAGCTGGACGTGTTCAGTAGACATGTTTCAGTCGTCATCAGCGAAGGAATTCGACCTGAAACGCAAAAGGAATGAGGTTCGTGGCGATCCGCTGTAGACATGCATACACACGGTCGCGATTCCTCATATCGAGCCTCCCTTGAACGGCGTTGGTTCACCTTGACTGCAAAAGAACATGCGTCGCCATACTAATTATAGAACTGTCAAGGAGGACGAACCCATCGGACGGCAAGCTCGGGCCCAGGGCCACGACAAGGCCTGTAACGCGCACGATTCATGCGAACCAGTCGCGGTCTTTTTAGCCGTCTCCTTTGGATAGACACAACTTGTAACCGATTAGAACGTGGACCTTGCGGGCTTAACAAGTCATGGCCATGCCCTCCTCTAGCAGTGAAGGACATGGTCTTTGACACGATTACTACAGTGACAGTTATTCTCTTACTCTTGCTTATACATTTGTGCAGGGCATTGCAAAAGAGGAACTTGTCACAGATTAAAACAGAATAAGCTTAACCCATCTTTGCAGCATGAGAGTGGACCGCCGAGGCGTACATACGATCCAGCAGTCAAGTCTATATATGCATGCACTTATACTCTACCAAAGGAATCTCCAGCAGACAACATGCTTTCGAGGCTCTCGTCAACAGCACACTTTTGTCGAGGCGGATAGACTTGTCAAGCTTCCCACATGGCAGTACACGGACGAACTTCCTGACAACAACTCATCATCGCATTGCTGCACTCTCCAACCGGGGTCGTGACAGGTACACCTCAACTCCAAGGACAACCCTGGCTTGACATCTCGAGCACGAACCACGGGTGCACCTATCGCCAAGATTACCGAGCCTGCGCGCACACTTGGCATCTCGTCTGGTCGCTTGTGGGTGAGTTTACCCAACACAGCTATACTGCTTTATCTGCCGCGCGACCGAAGGGAATGTATCGTTTGCCTTTCTGCGGCAGGTCGCGCGCTTCTTGGACGCATGTAGATCTGATCACGCAGGTATCACGCGCGGGCTACATTTGTTTCCACTCTGGCCACCATTGAGCGCTCTGTCCGACGACGTGTTATTCTGTGCATCACTGAAATGACACCAAGTCCTGCTATTGCCAGGTACGTTCGAGGCCTCAGTGTACCCTCACAGCCGACTCTGACCTGCACGTTGAGACGCACCCGGCTGAGTTTGAACCATCTTGTCGAGTTTCTCGCTCATCGAGTATGGCCTGATAGAGGGACACCCCGGACGTTCCGTATCGTCTTCGTTCGCGTGGTGTTGCTACTCCTCTGCCACGGAGCTTCAAGGATGGGTGTCCGCTCGTTGATACTCCCAGTCCAGCTCCTCCGTTCAAGTCTTCGAAAGAGGTGAAGCTTCCCGATCAGCAAACCATGTTGCTTTCGGGGTCTACTCCCATTATACGAGCCTCCGAGGGGTCCTTGGCCATCCGATCGTCCATAAGGAGCCTCGGTCAGACTGGATGCACCGCCTCTATGAGTATTGATACGGTTCCCTATTGCTGAGCCTGAGACTTGTCCTGGTATTGTGCTGCATATGATGCCTTATGTAGTCGCGCGTTCCTGTGTGCTTCTCGGCTGGACATTGGCTTTGAGTGACGGGTTCTTCATTAAAACAGCGAGGCGTAGGGCATTGAGGCAGCCTCGCGCGGTCACTTCCTCCTCGTCTGCCACTCGGCTGAGTTACCATCATTATACATCTACAGGTAGGAAAATCGTAGATTGGTGTCAATACGGTTGATCCGCTCCCTGGGCATCGCTGTACCTGCTTGCTACGGTCAAAGACAACAGCTGAGTTGATGGTGGACGAAAAGCCAAGTTGTCACACTAAGGGAACCTGTAAAACCCAACAAGAGCTGGCAACGGGGATTTTGAACTCGCAGACTCGCGATGGGAGCCGACGCAGCGGTTGAGCATAGTAAGCGATGAGGAACGACAACGCTGACATGAGAAACACTGCGTTCAACATGAACGGATTGAAGTAGTAATTGCTGTTTCGCTGTCAGAGGATCAATCTTGTAATGGCAGCTGACTTCCACGTTGTTACTATGCTTACCGACTATGTCTAGCAACATCATGGCGTGCCGCTATTGTGAACCAGACTTGCCTGTCTCCCAGTCCTTCACTGCTGCTGACAACGCCTTGTTCGCCCGTTCTTGCCGTGTGTGGAACGGTCCATTGAAGATGGCATTCAGAGGCAAGTTGCTATTGGCGTGGTCGACGGCGAACTCGACGATGCAGTCCCTGCCTTGTGTCTGTTTGGCAATCTTGACAGCCTCGCGCAGCATATCCCCTCCCAGACCTCGACACCGATACCTGGTCCTCGTCGTCCACCCACGAATAAGGGCCTTGCTGCCGCCTCCACTGCCAGCCTCGAAGCGAAGTACGACGGCAGCGACAATGTCCTCCCCAAAGCGGGCTCCGACAATCGTGTCCTCGACCCCGTCCGAGTTCTTGAGCCAGTCAAGCCAGTCCGTGTCCTCGGCTATGCGAATGTATGAGCTGGTGTAGTAGCGGATCGTCACCAGGTACGTGAGGATGATGCCCGGATACGTGATGAGCATGGCGCTAAAGTCGTCGCCAATGCCAGCGACGTAGTGTGCGATTGAGAGCACGCCGACAAAAGCGGCAAGGCAGAGCGGGTGGAAGACGATTGAGCGAGAAGCGACCTGCCGCTGTTGGGCGACGCTGTCCACGATCAACTTGAGAGCATCCTTCTTTTCCTTGGGATTGGTGAGGACCTCGAATGCGAGAGGAGGTGGCTCCTCGGTGTTTGCCGTAGGCGCAGACATGGCCTATCCGAGCTGGGTATGCAGAGAGCGTCAACAAGGGCCAAGATATGTCGGGAGCATGTCTGATGAAGGGGGGAGAGGGCTGATCACTTGGCGATGGTGTGAAGGATGAGCGATAACCGAGAGCTTGAGAGCTGCAGGACGAGAGTCGCTAACGGGGTTAAACCGGTAACACGGCCAACGGTGCTGGAGGATCTGCCCATCAGCTGAAGCCGTGATATCCGGGTCTCAAGGTTCTATAGGCCCACGTCCAGTGGAGGCTCGGTGACCCAGAGAGGAAAACTTAATCAGCAACAAGCTTAGTCGCACAAGCCCCCAAACGTCTCGGTCACTGATTTATGGTTAAAGCCCATATGTAATGATGACCCCCCTATCAGATAGAGATGGAGTCCTTCTGATGGGAGATGTCAATGAGCAGACATGAGGCGGGTCGGGAGCACGCTAATTCCGTGCCGTTTTCCGAAACCCTGGGCCATCTCAGGAGGCCCTGCAGCCAAGGCTCTTGGCATCTGGAAGCACGTGGGGGAGAAGCGACTCATTGATTCGCCCAGGGTCTTCCTCCAGCTCGACTGCTTGTGCCTCACCCTAGACCAAATCAGCCCTTCAGATGGAACCGTCAAAAGGCAGAATTGACATGGAATTGATTCCTCTTCTTTTAATGGGCCATGGAGAGCAGAGAGACGCAATGACTGGACAAGAGCGAGTGGGTATAGGCGTGGTCGGACAGGAGCCATCGGTTCGGACGGAACTGCCTTGTGGTTCTGCCTTTGGGAGCTGTATCGTCTCTGTCTGGGGCTGTTTCCATACTTATACTGATGCTTGTCTGCTTTGACTCTGTCCGAAGGGCTTGGCTGATGACAGGCTCAATGTCTCGTTTGTTGCTGCGACCGAGAGTCTCCAAGTACACGAAAATCAAACAACTTTCCCCGTCTCTTCTCTTCTAATACTATCTCGTCTTTTCTTCTCAGCTCAACTCACCATCAAACATTAATAACTTCTTAATCAACTAGCCATCATGGCTGACCACGAGGCTCGAGCCCCCGTCGCCAAGACAGCCGGCGGCAACAATGCTTTCCACAACTTCCACAACGACTTTGCCCACGTTGCAGACCCCAACGAGCGTCGTCGTCTCGCCCTCGCCGAGATTGACAAGGCTCCCTTTGGCTGGTATCATGTCCGAGCCTGTGTTGTTGCCGGCGTCGGCTTCTTCACCGACTCTTACGACATCTTTTGCGTTTCCATGCTCACCATCATGCTTGGCATCGTCTACTACCCCGGCAAGGGCAAGCTTCCCACCAGCTCCGACAATGCCATCAAGCTCTCGACTTCTGCTGGTACCGTCATTGGCCAGCTCGGTTTTGGTATGATGGCTGATATCGTCGGCCGAAAGCGCATGTACGGTCTGGAGCTCATTGTTATCATCTTTGCCACTCTGGCCCAAGCCTTGACTGCTGGCTCTCCCTCTTGCTCTCTGATCGGCCTCATTATCTTCTGGAGAGTTATAATGGGCATTGGCATTGGCGGTGACTATCCTCTTTCTTCGATCATCACTTCCGAGTAAGTTTGAGTTGTTGTGTTGAGTTGCAGCTTGAGTTTGATCCTGACTGTAGCTCGACCTCATGGATTCTTGCTGACCTCTATCCCAAGGTTTGCCACCACAAAATGGCGAGGTGCCATGATGGCTGCTGTATTTGCCATGCAGGGTATCGGACAGCTTTGCGCTGCTCTCGTCATGATGTTCCTGACACTCGGCTTCAAGTCCCAGCTTGAGACCGCCCCCGACAACGGTAGCTGCACCGGCTCTTGCCAGGTCGCCGTTGACAAGATGTGGCGTACTCTGGTCGGTTTCGGCGCCGTTCCCGCATGCATTGCGCTTTACTGTAAGTATACAAGATCCGGGGGGCTGTCTTAGAATATCGTGGACAAGGACTAACATGGTGGGTACCCAGACCGTCTCACCATCCCTGAGACCCCCCGCTACACCTTTGATGTCGCCCGAGATGTCGAGCAGGCCGACGAGGACGTCAAGGCTTACATGTCTGGCAAGCGTGAGGGCGATACTGATGACGTTGCCCGAGCGCAGGTTCAACAGGGCGCCCGCGCCAACCTCCAGGTGCCCAAGGCCAGCTGGGGTGACTTCCTCCGCCACTACAGCAAGCTCAAGAACGCCGCTCTCCTGCTTGGAACTGCTGGTTCATGGTTCTGTCTTGATGTCGCCTTTTGTGGCCTCAGCTTGAATAACGGCACCATTCTCAAGGTTATCGGATACTCTACCAAGGATGCCAACAACGTGTATGAGTTTCTGCACAACACGGCTGTTGGGAACATCATTATCGTCCTCGCGGGCGCTGTTCCCGGCTACTGGGTTTCTGTGGCTACGATTGACACTATCGGCCGAAAGACTATCCAGCTCGGTGGTTTCATCATTCTTACCATTCTGTTTATTGTAAGTTGTGAGCTTGGTGCAGGGCAAAGTATGGTCACTAACATGTGTCAAGGTTATGGGCTTTGCCTACAACAGCATCCCCTCCAACGGCCTGCTGGCCATTTATGTTCTTGCTCAATTCTTCTTTAACTTTGGTATGCCTAGCAGCTCGTATTTAATGTATTTCGCTAACAAACCAGGCCCAAACACCACCACCTTCATTGTCCCCGGTGAGGTCTTTCCCACTCGCTACCGATCCACGTCGCACGGTATCTCTGCCGCCTCTGGCAAGGTTGGATCCATCATTGGCCAGGGTGCCATCTCTATTCTTCGCACTCGCGGTGCGACTAAGGACAATGAGGCTCCTTGGATGAACCACGTTCTGGAGATTTACGCCCTCTTTATGCTTCTCGGCTGCCTCACCACCCTCCTGATCCCCGAGACTGCCCGCAAGACTCTGGAGGAGCTCAGCGGCGAGGACGACTACGCCAACCATCGCGAGGAGAGTCTCGCTGACGACCGCTCTCACAATGGAAAGCCTGAGAGGACCAGCGTTTGAGAATACACGACAACTGCTATCCACGCGGGCAACAACTGGCTTCGATCTGCATCGGGAAGATTACTCAGAAGCAGCACGTGTTCACATCATAGTTCACTGGAAAGGACTTGACTTTTACGACACAGCTAATAAATTGTACGTGTGTGAAATAAGTCATGATTTGTTCATTCTTATTACGATAAAAAGGTATCGTCAATCAATCATAGCAGCATAATAGCAGCACCGCTTGTCCCGTGTATCCCAGTCCGTCATCCCAATACCCAAGAGCCTGAACACCAGATAAAGTCAAACCCAACCCAGGTAATTTACTGCTTGTTGCCACCTCCAAGGAGTCCGCCGACAGAGTTGCCGACGCCCTGGAGACCCTCGGTGACATTGCCAGCAACACCCTTGCTGCCGTCGGCAACAGCGCTGGTCGTGCTGTTGACAGCCGACGCTCCGGGGATGTTCTCGTTCGCGTAGCCGCCCCTGTCGTCTCTGCCCTGTCGCTCGACACGGTTCATGCCCTCCCTGGAGGCCATGTCGCCAATGGGCTGGAGGAGACCGCCCTGGCCGACCTGGCCTGCGGCGACGTGGTTGACGTTGTCCTGGAGGGTGTCGACTTGTTCGATGCCTGTAACCTTTGTCTTGTCGAGGTTCTCTGGAAGGATGTTAGTGAAGGTTTATGTTAAAGACAGATGAAGAGACGTACCCTTGGTTGTGTAGCTGGCCTTGTTATCCGAGGTGAACCATCGGAGGTACATGTCCTCGATCCATGGCATCCACTTCTCGTACTGGCTGTTGTATGTCTGCTTTGCGTAGTCCATGTTGATGTTTGTATTGACTGCGTGGTTTCGGTATGTGTGGTGTAGTTACAGTGTTCAGCCGTTGAAAGATGATCAAGATCTAACCTCGACAAATCGAGCAGAGCACATGGATTCTTATACCAGATTTCCTCCTTGTTGCATCACCAGGCCCCAGATGATAGTGGGGTACGTCATCCAGCATACAAGCTCGAAACGCGTTAGGCTGCCTCTGCCCGTGGATGGGTTTCCAAGACTGCGTTGTGATGCCATGAGAGTGTGGCGCGTGCAAGTGTCATCCTGGGGTTAAAACCGGTTCTCGTGGCGCGGCGACGTCATATCGGGGTGGAGTAGGGGGCTGGGTCGCCCGTTGAGTGACGATGAGAGCCACATGTCGAGGGTCACTCAACGGGAAAAACTAAATTGCGGGAGGACCTGGAAGGGAGGTGGTCTAGAACTCGATCGAGCGTCGATCTCTTGAAGTGATGATGGTTTTGGTGGTGGAGGCCTGAGGTGCATTTGGCTGAACCAACGATACAGAGCAGTTGTCGACATGGAAGAGAAAACAGCCCTTACTATCGATGAACTGACCATCATCATTCACTCCTCGTCTGTCTCCGACTTGTCTTTTATCCCTGTAATTATGGGCATCAGCTACCCAAAGTCTTACTCGTGGGGATTGACAATCACGTTCATCGCCGGGCGGCTGACTGAGATGTCACTATCGCTTGTGCAGCCCCCCCTGTCTTGTTACTGGTCAGCGAACCGCAACCTTAATGCAACGGCGCCCAGAGGCCCGTCTATCATCTGCACCATGTTCAGGACGAGACCTGGCAAGCTGGTGAACAAACATGGCCGCCAGGCCAGATCTCACTATAATCTTAACAACCTCTCAAGGTTAGCTAAGCTATAATGATAGTATCATAAGAATACTCAAAGTTGTGTTGATTTTATGAGAAATATCTTACGAATTTATTGAGCCTTATCTAGGGTTTAGCCCTTGTCAACATGGACGAGTACGGTGCTGGCACTGGCAGTACTACTCTTTCTACAGATGCCTCGCAACTTGCCTGGTCATGCTCGTGCACAGTAGGATCCCATCCGGTAATCCTGGCAATGATGGCAACAACCTCATATGTCGATCTGATCTTGCCGAAAGTCGTGAGCCTCCGCCGAGCTGAGGATGGGGTCCTGGAGGTAGCTATCTGGGGCTAGAACGATAATAACGTCTTAAATCTCAAGGCCCGCGCGTGTGGCTCTATCATGGGAGATGAGATAAACATAACTCAGGCGGGTACTCTGACATATCCAAAATCCTATCACAAGAGGACCCAGTACTGTTGGCTGCATTAGGCAAGGGGCCAATGCTCTCGAGGGGGAAAAGCCAGAAACCTATCGCTGGTCGCGGTGCTGCGGCCAACTCTTCGTCTGTTTCTCCTTTAGCCCACTCTCCGTAAAACCTCTGTTTTCGATGCAGGATCTCTTTCCACTCTCTATCCTTCTTTTGACCCCAGGTATAAGCTTGGTTTCTATCTCTGATCCCTGGCGACGAATAATCCTCATAACTCAGCATAAACCGGTAGCTAATCCCGAGTTCGTCGTGCTGCAACCGTAACTTGGTAAGCGTCTTAAACCAAATACTGACTCCTCCTCGTGGGTCATAGTGGCCGACATGTACTTGTTTTAACTCTGCCTCAACCGGTCTAGGATCCTGAGGCAGCCGGTCAAATTTTGAGATGGATGTTGTGATGGGGACGGATTGATGCATCTTGAAACCGCGAAGCCCCGGAAAGTTGAGACCGATTGGAAGGAAGCTACGCCTAACATAATTTCGCTGGGAGAAGACAACTCGCTCCAACCTGCAGACAGCTTTCCGTAGCAGCGATGACTTTGATATCTTGGCAAGATATGTCTTTCGTTGATGCGGATCCACCGTTGCTGGGAGTGAAAGGTTAACCAGGCCAATACGCCGTCGGTCGTGGGCCCAGACGTCGTGTGCGAAATAGGCGAGATAACCGAAATAGTTGACGCAATATTCTATCTCAATCATGTCCAACTCGGGACACAGGTAAAGAATGCCGCTTTCCTCGATGTTGCCGCACCACTCGTATCGGCATGGTAGGTGGACTCGATAAAAGGATAGTGATGCACGACGTGACTCGGAGGTTACGCGGAAGAGTTTGCTTATCGGCTGAGGATCAGAGAGGAGAATACGGTACTTGGAGTTTCTCCGTCTCGTCTTGATGGGTTTGCCCTCATCTTCGCTAGCTGGTCCCAGGCTGATCCGGAGAAGGCGCTCATGGCTGAGTGCCTGTTCCCATATCAGATAGCGAATTTCGGTGGGAAGCTGAGGAAACAACTCAAAGATTGCTGCATGTTGAGGGCCAGGGTTGACTACCTGCAAATGGTCATTCAAGTGGGATGACGGGGTATTGACAGACGACATATTGACATCAAACAGTGTGTGTCGAAGAGAGGTTTCTAAAGACTGAATGAGGCTACGGAGCTGATTTTGTAGGATAAAGGAACGTCGACAATGTGACTCACACAACCTTTATGCATTAAGTCTTTGGATACGTGAGGCTAATATTTCATGGTGGAGTGCTTGATTAGCTGCAGAAGACGACTTTGATTGTACATGCTCAACTCTATTTTCGCATCACGGCACACATGCGCGTTCCTACGTGGCTCATCAGCATCAAACCTAACTGACTCATCGGGTTCTAGGACCAGCAACTGATGTGAAAGGAAGCAAACCGATCTGCCTAGTACCTCTATAAGACTAAGGTCTAGCTATTTATAATTATATACTGTACTTTAACTTAAGATACTATTCCTAAATATAGCTACCCACCTCCAACCTGCCATCTTGTCTGTTCGACAAGGGAGCCAGTTTGATAAGCTATTGAGCAGTCCAATTGTCTGAATTCAGGGACTTGAGCAGACACAGCGAGCGTAAGCGAGTATCACGGAGTATACCTAAGCATCGTACGATATTCGGTTGATGACCACAAGTCCAACTCTGACCTCGCTTGCAATCACACACCGGATATCTTGCTGCTTTCTTACAGTTGTTCAAACGTCACTCTCAGCACATTCACGTAGCTTGAAAAATACCATGTGAACCTCCTCTGTCTTGCTCATTCCAAGAACAGCCCTATGTCTTGTTTCATTAGGAGTGGAGATGGCTACGCATTTTAAGATTAAAGTAAGCATCCTTCCAATAACCGAAGGCAGGAGGTATGATGGTCTGATTAGACTACAATCAAAGATACTTGGCCCACCACTCAACACAGCTTATGATAGATGTACCAGCAATCACTTATACAGATGACATATCACTATTTATTGATTTCCCACAGCGGAACCGCACTTGTCAATTGCAATAGATAGCTGCAATGTACTCCAGATAAAAGGAATACCATGTAAGCGGAGTCAGTGTTGGCCCGACCGTTCGTGCTCCGCAAATGCCGCCCCCGGCTTGGCCATCCGACGCGCGGTTGCCCGCGGGGGCCGTAGATGCGAATGCGAGCAAGGGAGCAGTATATCATCACCGCGGCCCACGCCTAAATAGCCTCACGCAGCAAGTCATTTCCACTATAATATCTTTAATTACAGCGATACTCTAGATACAAGGCGACCACCAACAAGATGCCTCACACTACCTCCACCAACCTAAAGCCGCGAATCCTTCGGCGTTTGGGCTATCTGTAAGCCCCTATCCCGCCTTGTCGTCTAGAAGATAGTGGCCTGATATCTGTCAGCGAGTGTTATCAAGCCGCATTACATCTGATGGACTTGTATGCCGGCACAATGGTCTCATGCTGCTATGCTATCCCCTCCCATCTAAGAGATCTGGCTCGTGAAAGCGAGCTCCAGGAGTTCTGGGAACATGCTGTTGCGCGCAATATCCTCCAGCATCGTATGCTGCAAGTCGGTCTCATTGAGGAGGATTCCAAGAAGCCAGCATGGATTCAGCTTGACTCGGTTGACCTCAGCCATCACATCGAATGGCAAGTCATTGACAGCCCAGACGACTACGAAGAAGGTCTCAGAAAGACTTTAAAGCACCAGCTGAACACCAAGTTCACCAACCTTGAGACTCGACCGGGCTGGCGCATGGTTGTCCGTAGGCTGAGTGCTGACCATCTGCTCGAGGTGCTCTTCGTTTGGAATCACCCAAACCTTGACGGGACCGGAGCAAAAATATTTCACCAGACATTGCTCGAGACACTCAACGCCATGAGCAGTGGCGCAACCAGCAAACTGGACGAAGAAACCCTTAAAATCACCTACTCAAGACGACTGTGACGGCAAAGAACATCCCTCCCGCTCAAGAAATGACCACCAAATATCGTAATACCCTAGGCCATGCTGCAACTTTTGCCTGGAAAGAAGTCAAGCTAGCTGCTCTGAGCAAAAACTCGTTGTCCTCAGCAGAGTGGCTGCCCATCCGCAAGGTCCCCTATGCGACTCAGTTGAGGACATTTACTATTGACAACGCTACTCTTCAGACCGCACTCGCTGCGTGCAGGGCTCACAAGACAACACTCACGGGCCTTTTTCATGGAATTGCCTTTGTGTCTCTTGCGTCTCAGCTGCCACAGAAGTATACCTCGGCGATGACTGGCGAGACGGCACTCGACATGCGTCGGTTTACACCCTCACGTCCTCCAAATTATGAGTGGCTAGAGCCAGACCGAAGTGTGTCGATTTTTGTGTCCAAGATGGCTCACGAGTTGGACAGAACCATGGTATCAAAGGTCCAGCGTTTGGCCCAAGGTGCGTCGCCAGGACGGGAACAGATGGCAGCTCTTGAGGACGTGCTATGGTCCGCTTCCATTGCTGTCCGAGGGGATATCACAGACAGACTGGATGCTGGACTGAAGAATGACGGCGTGGGGATGATGAAGTTTGTAAGTGACTGGCGAAAGTACATGAAGGACGCTAAAAAGAAGCCGAGAGAAGGCTTGTGGATTGTCACAAACTTGGGGGTTCTCGACGGAAGCCCTTTAGCTACATGTGGCAAGGTCTCGGACGGAAAGCCATCAGCTACAAGTGTCAACGACGAGAAGAGCTGGTCCATTAAGAAAGCCGAGTTTGCTGTGAGTGCCCACGCCGTCGGCTCTTTCTTTTGCATCAGCACTATAGCCGTCAAGGGCGGTGAGTTGAGCGTCGATGTTAGCTGGCCGGACAACGTTGTGGACGTTGGAATTGGTGAGCGACTTGCGTCTGATATCAAAGCCTGGCTGGGTTATGTCAAGGCTTGATGGTTATATATGAGCAGTTAGACTAGACATAGAGTTTTCATTATGTGAGCACGACCTTTTAGAACATCAGTTCGTACCCAAGGCTCCTCTAGAAAGGCACAGCACCGGCTTTGAGCTGCCTGCCATGTTTATATCGCCTTGTTTGATCTAGATGATGTTTGTTGTTGTTTCTTACAGCAATACCCAATGCACAACATTCACCACAGTCTTGAGGTGAAAGCAATGCTCCATGCCGTACTTGTTGATAACACAAGTGTCAACACCTGAGAGCTTGTTGACTCCTATATTCCGGCAGTCCTTGCTCCCTCCTCGATTTAGATCTAATTACCTGACGCCTCCAAGCCCAGGTAAAAGATGATGCGTTACTAATCCAAACCGACGCAAAAGTAGGCCGACTTACCGAGCACCCGCGTCAGGTATAATGTGAGTGTTGACTGCAACAATGCCAAAGTGAATAAGCTCTGTAAGGCGTGTGGTACGGTTGACATCTGGTGTAAAGATGCCAGAACTAGGCCGACGTTACAGCTGCCAGCAACGTGGATAATCTCCCCCTCAGCATTGAAGCTGAAGATGGGGCTAAAGGCCTGAAGAGGGTTCAGGTGTAGTCGTGATATCCCGGGGAATAGTCCGGAACTAAGCTTTAAACACTCGTCAAAATGAAAAACTCACTAGGATCAGTACATCTCTTGCCGCCAGCCTCGAATTGGCATCTGGTTTAAAGGCATCCTGGACCAGGCCCTAGCACTTAGCAGCAGCCGATGTGACGAGTGGACCATGAGTCGTCTTGTCGAAGCCAGATCCAACCTGGAAGATAGCAACGGCAGCCTTGAGTCTGCCAATGAAAGCATCGTAGACGCCCGTTGGACGAATATCCAGTCGGAGCAGACGCAGGTTTAGCCTGAGACTTGGACTTGCTAGCAACAACGGTCACAACGGCGATATCAAGGTCAGCAACGTCAAAGACGATAAGGAGCGTTACCGCTGAGCTATAGGCTATGTTTCTTGAGGGTCTTGCTGGATTGGTCATGAGAGTCCTTTCAACTCGAGTTGATCCGGTGAATGAGATCTTGCAAACAGTCTCGGATGCGCCAAAATTCTAATCGAATTCCGGGGTATTATCCAAGGCAGCAATGCTGTTGACGACGCACCTGGGTACTCGAGCCCTTTCTCCTAAAACCAATAGTGCATTTGCTGTAAAGGGAGTCTCGCCGGCTGTTTGACTGCGGCCGTGCAACCAGCAACAAGGCCAGGCCAAGCTTTTGGGTAATCATGGCAGCAGGAAAGTCCCATTTGTAGTCAATATCATGTTGACCATCATCTGAGCTACAGTGCAGATAGCCAATATAGTAAGACGGCTCTAACGTAGAGTATAGCGATACCAACAACTTGGACGGGCCTTTAATGACAAACACTCGGAAGCCCAGTGCTGTGAGGAATGACATTGTCGTAGACTCGGGAGCCGCTTCGGCAAACCATTGAAGGAAGTTGCAGCAAAGATGACTTCGCCGGCAGCACCTTGTTCAGCCTTGTCATTCTCCCAGGTGATGAGCGCTGCCAGAGTTCTCGATTACCACTCATATCGGCGCCTTCGATTGCTAATACTCGCTCCGGTATGGGCGTTGATGGCTTCGCACGAGCGTCATCTCACTGAGAACCCTCCGAGTCTGGGTCCGATATCTTGGCCAACCGGGGTAAGATGCTCACGTCCGGGTGTTCCGAGTTGCAAGCCCGGGAACGCTTTGAGACAATTGACGGCGTCGGCAACGATAATACCTCAGTTGAACTAGCATACGGAGGCGGTATTTGCAACTGCATGCAGGCAATTGGCCAAACTCGGTCAAGAACAGAGCCTAGGCGTGCAGCTGTGGTAATTGGAAATTTGGATACCCGGGCGCCAAGTCGGGGTATTTAGGAAGGGCATGGCGAGCACCGAGCTAATCTCGACATTATGATCTTCAAACGTGCAGATGTCTTCTGTGAGGGGTAGATGTGGGCTATGTAGAAACTATTGGCTCGTGCCGGCTGGAGAAAAGAAACAATCACAGGGACATCGATAACAAGTCATGATGGATGCGGAGACGGGCGGGCAACTGACAAGAGCTCCGCCATTGACCAGTCATATACAAGGATCCTCGAAGATCATCTCGTGCCTTGATAGATAACTTATCTCTATCTGATCTTTCTACATCTCTCCAATCTCGACACAGAGTTTTGAAGCAAACAGTTCCCTCTACCACCACTTGTCAAAATGGCCAAGACTGTCAAGACGATTGACCCCAACACAGCTGGACCAGCAACCATCTCGAGCGGAAAGATCTTGCACATCTCCGGCCAGCCTGGCAACACCAAAGATGGCCATGTCCCCGACGACTACGAGTCTCAGATTCACTTGGCCCTGCTAAACCTGCGCAAGCTCATCATCGCCGCGGGTGCAAGCATTAAAGACATTGCAAAACTCAACGTCTACCTCGTCAACTACGACGCGTCTAACCGCAAACATGCCCGTCATATCGAACGCTTCTTGAGCAGCCACCGACCAGCCGTGAATCTGGTCCCTGTCCCCGCGCTGGCAGTTCCATCGTGGCTCATTGAGATTGACGCTGTCGTCGCCATTCCCGAGCAACCGTCGGCGGCGCCAGGTCTCCCTGCTGCAGAGAGCTACGACGTCGTCATCATCGGCGCAGGCCTCGCTGGGTTGACTGCGGCTCACGAGATCCGCCGAGGTGGTCTATCTTGTCTTGTGCTCGAGGCGCGCGACCGTGTGGGTGGCAAGACGTGGAGCCAGCCTAACGCTGATGGCAAAGGCGTCATTGATGTGGGAGCCGCTTGGATCAACGATACCAACCAGAGCAAGGTCTACGCATTGGCTAAACGCTATGGAGCTGAGTTGATTGAGCAGAACACCACTGGGAATGTTGTTCTCGAAGACTCTGACGGAAAGGTCTCATCCTTTGCTTATGGAGAGCTGCCCAGCGTGAGCACTATATATCAAGCCTGATCGTCGAGCGCATCACTAACACGGACGCTTGCTTAGTTTGACGATGCTACAAAGAAGAACATTGCGGATATTCGAGACATGTGCGAAGCCGAATGCCAGGCTCTCGACACATGGAGGCCCAAGGATACAGCCATCGACTCCCTCACCTTTGAGGCCTTTCTCCGTTCTCGCGGCGCCGGTGAAGCTGCGCTGCGTACTGCTACCGTCTGGACGCGCGCAATGCTTGGTATCGAGCCGCGGGATATCTCGGCATCGTACTTCCTCAACTACTGCAAATCTGGCGGCGGTCTGCTGCAGATGCGCTCCGACCGTAAAGGCGGAGGCCAGTACCTCCGAGTTCGACAAGGAACCCAGATCTTTGCCAAGGGCCTTGCATCAGATCTCCCCAAAGGCACTATTCGTCTCAACAGCCCTGTCCAGACGGTAGTGCAGGAGAGCAACCGCACGATCAAGGTCCAGGCTGCTGGTACTGTCTACTCTGCCCGCAAGGTCATCGCAACGGTGCCTGGTCCTTTGCTCAAGAACATCTCTTTCTATCCCAAGCTCCCTCCCGCCAAGCAGTTGTGGTCCGAGTCGCTCACGTACGGATACTACACCAAGGCCATGCTGGAGTTCAAGACACCCTTCTGGGTCGAACGCGGCTATTGCGGTCTGGTCCAGTCTTTTATCGGCCCTGCCAGCGTTGTCCGCGACAGCTGCAGCCCGGCGGACAACAAATGGGTGCTCACATGCTTCATGGGTGGCGAGGCTGGCCGCACGTGGGCTGCGTTATCAATGCCTGATCGAGAGAAGGCTCTCCTCGAGCAGCTTGAGAAGATATGGGGGACAAGCGATCTAGAGAGCCAGTTTGTCCACATGACAAGCTACGAGTGGGTGAACGACGAGTGGGCGGGCTGGGGTTGCCCTTGCACATCTCTGCCTCCTGGCGTGCTCACCCTCACTGGTGAGAGTCTCCAAGAGCCCTACGGAGACCTTTACTTTGCTGGAACAGAGATAGCCAGTAAGTGGAAGGGATACATGGACGGTGCTATCTGCAGCGGCGAGTGTACTGCGAGTGAAGTTATAAAGGACTTGGACGCTAGCGTAGTATCTAGACTATAGAGATCTTTTCTAGTTAGAATATTAATAAGTTCTCTAATAAATATAGATTACTATTTACTATATAGTATATATAGAGTAGAAAATAACTCTTACTATATAGTATATAATTTATAAGTCTAATTTCTTATTAATTTAAATAAAATACTAAAAAGGTTATTTAAGATAAGATAGTTATTTTTCTCTTAATAAGAGGATTTTTCTCTATAGGATAGTATTTTTTAAATATTAAATATAATTATTTTTTAAATATTAAATATAATTATTTTTTAGACTCTATTTTTTTATTTTTTTAACTAG
>JAJODA010000843.1:0-25448 GCA_021730345.1 Fusarium cicatricum | reverse complement strand
TGCCTATTTACTTAGTAAACTTTAATACTAACCTCTACTTACCCTAGGGCATCTTTATCTAGGCAATAGGGATTGCTGATTTATTCCAGGTCCGAACAAGCTGTCAACAATAAAAACATTCGCCCCTTGGAATCTTATGGGGATCTGAGCTATCCATTGGCCGAAACATTTCGTTGACCGACCTCCCATCAGCTTGTCTGACGTACATTTAACCTTGTCCCAGCCTTTTGCCCAGCCCTTCGGACACTCGGAAGTAGACACCCCGAAACCCGCACGGAGAAACTCGAACTTGCCAAGGCATGTGACTCCACGCGACTCATGACGAGGGGAAAAGTCGGGAACTTCCCCAACCTCAACCCCCACTGGGTCATTTTCATCATCTCCAAGAGATTGGCGGTGCGTAGTGGGCTGGGATTTCTGGTACAGAGCCCCAAGTCGGTCAGCAGAAACGGACATGAACTACCGTCAATCGATAACCAGCCTCGTTCTCCGGAAGGCGGAGCCAGATCTTAGGCTGTCACTACCGCGTGACTGCCGAAATCGTTCGACTTTGCGCTTCACGTATGGTAGCAGTTGGTTCCTGACCACTATAATTGCTGGATGCTATCGGTAGGTTATCTGTTTCCGATGGCTTTGCTTACCGTTTTCTCACCTTGTGGAAACCAAGGCTAGAAGATGCCGCCGAAAATGGTACTTTCTAACCAACGCTCAACGATTCTATGTCCAAGAAATGTTCTGTTTCAAATAATAGTACCCACAATGGCGAGTTACTCCAACACTCGTCTTGTGCTGCGTCAAGGTTCTCCTCCAGTTTGATACCCAACATGCTGTTCCGTCTCTCCTACGACCTCCTCCACCATTATGCATATTCTTGCTCTCGCTCTCATCCCCCAATGACTTTTGTTCTATTATCCCTGAGTAAGGTCGCTCATGGTTAGCCGTTACCGGATGCTACGGCACGTGTGATACGCCTTTAAACAACAATAGATGGGGCCGAGCGGGAGGCTATGAGCCAACAGCCTATTTCCGGCTCCACATGGCCTTGTTTAAGTGTGTCAAAACAACCTATTTCTCTCGTAATCAAAATAGCTGCTGCCTTTGGAGTCTGAACCTGTTGTTGGGGCCACCAAGGTTCAAGGTGCAAAGTTTGAGGATGCATTATCAAGACCAACGAGAGATAAGCTTGACTTTGCGCCCTTCCCGTGGCTGCCAGGAAGATCTCCTTTCTCCCAATGTTAATCAGGTAAACATTGACTCTGTCGCAGATAGTGAATGCCACTCGGTCGCGAAACGTCGACAGCATCACAAACCAGCATGGCCCTGCTTCACTCTTTGTTCTCCAACTGCTTGTTCCAGCGACTCTGGGGTCAATATGAGCATCACGACCCGCAGCCCCATCCGTCTCCTCGTCTGAAATATGGGTTTTGGGTAAAAGATCGCTGACATGACGTAAAAGAATGGAACTCAGACGACCTGCGCTTTCTCCATCCCGCTAACAGAATCCCTCGCGTTCAATTCGCTTCTCCAACATAATAATTGAGGATCTCCGATATTTCCATGACCTGATGGTTTGGATAGATTTGCTAACTTTTACGTGAGAGACTCTGCTTTGACCCCGTTCCCCGAGTTGACTCCGTAATAAGGCATGTTGTCCCATGGGGCTCCGCGATATGGAATCTCTGCTGTCTTGTCAATTAGTGATGGAATCAAGGATGGTTCTGGAGTTTGTTCTCCACGTACGAAAGTTTGGAGCAGGATTCGGATAGCCTTGGCGGGTGTATAAAGCAAATGCGAGAGCCCTTCAGAGTTAGGGTTTCTGCAGTCTCCCAACTATAACACGTTTCTCCGCAGTTTTCTCTTCCCGCCTCGTGGCTTCTTGTCCCTTTATATTCTCTCGTCGTTGCCGAGAGGCAGGATCTTTTGACTGTTCCCCCGTTCACTGACAAAATCCATCCAACAAACGCCAGACTGCTCTCCGCCCAGTCCACAAACCAACCGACACAGATACCAGACTGCACTGCCTAAGATGGCTTCAGAAGATACAACAAAAGGGCCTCACAACCAGACCTCCTCTCCTCCAGAAGAGCGTCAGTTTTCGATCCAAGGCACTGGTGACGAGATCAACAACGCTGCCAACAACAATGATATCATGGAGTCCAAAGAGCAGTCCGACGAACCAGTACAGAACATTTTCAACCAGGGAGGCAAGAATTACCGAACTCTTGGAAAATGGGACACCGTCTTTGTTTTGGTCACAAATCAAGTAGGACTTGGTGTTCTTTCTCTGCCAGGCTGCCTGAAAGTCCTCGGTGTCATCCCTGGCATCATCGCTATCATCGGTCTCGGTTCACTCTCTGCTTATACCGCTTTCGAACTGCTCCAGTTCTACCGTCGTTACCCCCATGTCGTCAACGTCGTTGACATGTGTGGTATTGTCGGAGGAAGGCCACTTGAGATCATCGCAGGTATTGGTCTGATGATCAAGGTCATGATGACTTGCGCTTCTGCGAGTGTCACCTTGTCCGTTTCCTTCAATACCCTGAGCAATCACGCATTCTGCACCGTCGGTTTCATCTCCATCGCCATTGCAGCCTGCTGGGTCCTTTGTCTGCCTCGTACAGTCAAATTCGTCTCGCAAAGCGGTATTCCGTCTACCATCAGTATCCTGGCTGCAGCTCTCGTCGTTATGATTGGCTTGGGTGTATCTCAGCCTGCCAAGGCGCCGCCTGGTTGGGACAAAGAAATCCAGGTCATCGGAAACCCAACATTCCGCGAAGGCCTCAACGCCTGTCTCAAGATCTGCTACGCCTATGCTGGAAATATCAGCTTCGTTTCTTACATGGCTGAGATGAAGAACCCCAGTAGGGATTTCCCTATGGCCTTGGCCTGCCTTGAAGTCTTCTCCATCACCCTCTACACCATCGTGGCCATCGCTATCTACTGCCTTGCGGGAGAGTACACTACCTCCCCCGCCCTCGGATCAGCCCCAGTTATTCCTGCTAAGATTGCCTATGGAATCGTACTTCCATGTGTCTTCGCTACGGCCATGGCCTTTGGACATACCGGAATCAAGTATATGTACGTTGTGGTCATGAGAGCGCTCAAGTCAACACACCAGGTTACCGACCAGAGTGTCAAGTCTTGGAGCATCTGGGTTGCATGTGTCACTCTGTACTGGATCATTGTATGGGTGATTTCCAACGCCATCCCCATCTTTGACTCTATCCTTTCCATCTCTTCCGCAACGACTATCGCCTGGTTCACATTTGGACTCAGTGCAATTTTCTGGTTCCACATCAATAAGGGCAATCTCTTCAAGGACTGGAAGAAGATTACTCTTACTATTATCAACGGTCTGCTTATCGTCCAGTCGTTGTTTATGAACGCTGGTGGTTTATGGTCTTCCATCACAGAACTGCTCGATATTTTCGCAAGCGACAGCAGCAAGGTTCGCGGCGCGTTCTCATGTGGTGACAACTCGGCTGTCTGAACAGATATTGAGTATTCCGATGGAATAATACATGTAGTTAATGATTTACGAACAATCTTTCAATTATACCTCGCTCCGATTGACCCTTAACTTGACGATTCTGAAGTGAGGACATAGATCAACAACTATCCCCATCAGAATCCTTCGCCGGATCAACTTCATCCATTTGCCAGTGAGACTCTAGTTGTAGATCGAGCACATACCGTCTGGCCTTATAAGAAGCTTCCATAGTACTAAGAGATAAGTCAAAAATGCAGACCTGAGTAAACCCTGTTGCTCCTGATGAGTTTATTAAAAGGGTAGTATTTGTTTTTAGCGATAGCTTTAACTCTGAATTCAGAAGCAACAAACTTTTCAAGTTTCCTAAGTCATGCTGCTGCTATAAATACATATTACTGTGTATTTATTTGCCCAAGGCTTTCCTCTCCTATCGTGATACGTGGCCCATCGTAGTTCTTCCTCCCGTCTACTATCCACTGAACGAGGGATATCACAATGATGATCGCAAAAGCAACCACACAATAGTTCATCGAGGTTCCATCCACTGGTAGAGCAGGTGGAAACAAGAAAAGCACGCTGGTAACTGTGGTATATACTAACCCAATAATATTGGTGGTCCATCCCAGCCAGGTCGGTAGTGTAAAGGCGCGCTCAGGTAGCTGTGACCTCCCACGTGCGACATGTAGGGCAATGGGGATACCGTAGCTAAGACCTAAAGCAACCACTGAGGAAGCCACGATTGCGTTGAATGCAACTGTCGAGCCGAGATAGATGCAGCCAAATATGATCACGATGGCGACGTTGAAGTAGAGAGCGTTCAGCGGGACACCCAGTTTTGGATGGACAATCCACCAGAGCCGAGAAGCAGGAAGACCTCCGTCCCTTGCGAATGCAAAAACCATGCGAGATGAGGTTGTCATCACTGCAATGGCAGCAAACACCAGGCAGAGCAGAGGGAACATGAGGAGGCATACTGCGCCAACCTTGCTGTCCGTAGCAAGATAGAAGATCTCTAACAGAGGACCGGCAGTGGACTCGATAATTCTGGAAGCATTCACCATTCCCCCAGATACAAAAAGTACCACGATGAGAAAGAGGAAGCCAGTGGTGATGCCAATGTACTGACAGTACAGCATGATCTTGGGGCCTTCGATAGCCGCATTGGGGATCTCTTCAATCATATGTGCCACAGCATCGAACCCAGTGAGACCAAGGCCGCCTTGAAGTAGACCAAGCAGCCAGGCAATACCTCCAGGCCAACCAGTGGTGTTGATGAAAGTGGCAAAGACATAGTCTGCTGTAGCATAGTCTGGCGCAGCACATGCGAGTACCGTGATTGAGATGGTGAAGAATCCAAGAATGCTCCACGCGAGGGCGAGACCGTTGATGCGCGGGAGAAATGAGTGGAGAAAGGCATTGGTAGCAAATGCAATGAAGCAAATGCCTAGGTAGACGAGGAATTGGTGCCACCTCTGAAAGGCGTAGTTGGGGTTTAAAAGGAAGATAATGTTGATAATCAGGGTGCTCGAGAGAGAGCAGTTTGTGGCAACGAGAGCGACCCAGCCTGACATGTTGATGTAGCCCGTCACCCAGGAAAGCGGTCGCCTGAGTGATTTGGGTGCAATATTCGCTACCCAGTGATACTGGCCTCCAGCTGTTGGCCATGCGGATAGAAACTCGGCGAGGCTGGCAGCAAGAGAGAGGTTGCAGATTCCCGCCGTGACGAGTCCCCAGATAATGGCAATGGGCCCTCCTGATGGTAGAGCGAGAGAGAGAGATGCCGCAAGAGCGGTCCAGGAGTTTAGAATTGCGAATGCTAGTCCCAGCATCGTCCAACGACTAAAGTTGCGTTGGAATGATTGGGAATGGCCCATCTCGGCTAGTTGGAGGCCATCGAGACTGTGTTCTTTTTTGATGTCACTCATGATTTCTGCGTGCCAAAGGAATGGCAGAAAAAGGAAAAGTAAGAGAAATAGGATTAAATAATAACATTGGTCGGACATCCATCTTCTTTAAGGAACTGACAGTACAAACCAAATCTAGCAATGGTTGTCAGAGCCACGGATATCTCGGCTGCGACCCCAGACTCTGAAATTCACTAGTGATGAGGTGTGTTAGATACTGATTTTACGCGTTACTTACTACGGGCAATCGCGGGGAGATGGCGATTGATGTTGATTCGCCGCTTTGCATAACGGCTGAGATCTCGTGCGAGAATGTCACCTGCGCCCTATCACTCCAACGGCTTAGACTGTGGTCAAAAGCTTGATCAGACATTGATCTGCATCATCGATATTCACAACGCGCGGGGAAACCCTGTCAAATGGAGACAGACAGACGATCTAGTTGTGAATGACACTTCCCTGGGGAGGAAAGTCCGGGAATATGACAATCTATTCGCCCAACTCAGTAAGCGTTGGTCGAGAAAAGCTGGGGTAGACACCACACAAAGGTCCCCGGGGAAAAGTGCTAGTCAGCTTCCAGAATAGGCAATAAAATTGACCAACTTGAATCCAGTTGAGATAACAGTCAGACCGCTCGTGAAGTGTGTGGACGGAGGACGCCGCGACCCGAGTTGAGACTTGTGGTCGATAAGATAGCGGATCAACACGATCGGTAGCTATCCGGAGTTCCGAGTTTCTGGAAACTGGTTATATAACACTTGGGCAAGGCCGTCCAAGATAGCAAAGAATAACTCAGTCGCTTATGTTTCATTGCCCTTGCTTGTTGCCTCGGCCATTTGTCCACAATCCTTCCCTTTTGTAAATATGCGGACAACTACACAACTCCTCGCTGTCTCCTGCGGCATCCTGCTCAGCACGAGCGAAGCAGCAGTCATACCCCGAGACACTCCTACCTGCAGGAAGACCAAAGTTGCCGTGCTAGGCGCGGGAGTTGCTGGAATAACGGCGGCTCAAACCTTGTCTAATGCATCCATAGACGACTTTCTCATCGTTGAACACGGCGACTACATCGGTGGCCGTGTCAAGCATGCAAATTTTGGCGAATCCTCCGACGGCAAACCTTTGACGGTTGAACTCGGCGCCAATTGGGTCGAGGGGCTTGAGTCTCCCACCGGAAACGAAAATCCGATATGGAGACTGGCCCAGAAGCACAAAGTCAAGAACACGTATTCCAACTATAGCTCAATCCTCACCTACGACCAGGATGGGCCAGCTGATTACACAGACGTTCTGGACCTCTTTGACGAGAAGTTTGCTATTGCGCAACAAGAGGCTGGATATATCATGACACAGAATTTGCAGGATACTTCGACACGTGCAGGCTTGAGTCTTGCAGGTTGGAAGTCAAAGATGGATCCCCACGCGTGGGCTGCTGAATGGTGGGGATGGGACTTTGAGACTGCTTGGCCTCCAGAGCAATCTGGGTTCCAGTTTGGCATCGCCGGAAACAATGCAACTTTCAAGCATTTCAGCGACGAAACCAACCTCGTCATCGATCAGCGTGGCTTCAATGCCTGGATCATCGGAGAGGCAGAAGAGTTTCTGAAGCCTAATGACCCAAGACTCCTTCTCAACACGACGGTCAAGGCTATTGACTACAACTCGAATGGGGTCAAGATCGTCACTAAAGACGGCGACTGCATTGAGGCAGACTATGCTGTCTGTACATTCTCTGTGGGTGTGCTACAGAACAACGCTGTCGACTTCAAGCCAACCCTGCCCCGCTGGAAGAGAGAAGCTATCGAGCAGTTTCAAATGGGAACGTATACCAAGATCTTCATGCAGTTTAACGAGACATTCTGGCCACAGGGTACCCAATACTTCCTGTACGCTGACCCGGAAGAGCGAGGCTACTACCCTCTGTTCCAATCTCTGAGTGCCCCGGGCCTGATTGAGGGCTCGAATGTGCTTGTCGCAACCGTTGTGGCATCTCAGGCGTACGATGTTGAGAAACAGTCCGATGACAAGACCAAGAAAGAGGTTATGGCGGTCCTTCGATCAATGTTTCCTGACAAGAATGTGCCTGAGCCAACATCATTTATGTATCCCAGATGGAGCACAGCAGAGTAAGTCTTGCTATTGCATACTTTATGACAAGTGCTAATCAGGTCAACAGGTGGGCTTACGGTTCATACAGTAACTGGCCCGTGGGAATGACGCTGGAAAAGCACCAGAACCTCCGTGCTAACGTTGACCGATTATGGTTCGCAGGCGAGGCTAACTCGGCCGAGTTCTTTGGATATTTGCAGGGTGCTTGGACCGAGGGACGAGAGATTGGTGATCGCATCGCCCAGATTATCGGCGGAAAGGCATCCGAGAAGTCTCAGCAGATGAAGAAGTACAAGATTCTTCGTGGAACCACTACGCCGGATGAGTTTAATGATGCCAATGGGTGGTCGATCCCCTTAGAAGAGGATGATAGCGGAGCGTGATGAAATAACGCTTCTAATATTATGGAGTACTTGGCCCAAATGGATGCTTATAGCGTCGCTCTGCAGCGCCTCAAAAGATGACAGCACAGCCACTCTGCGGGTGCTCATTGTATGTATCATCGTGCGCTGATGAGCCTTTCGGTCAACCTAACAATGTGCACATTGCTGCCTAACGCTTATGCTGACCTGGCCAAGCGTTTAAACCTACAAAACTCCCTGAGTACTGTATAGCTCGTGTCGTTGTGGCCAGACTGTGCAGAGAACTACAGAAATTGTCATCATGTTTTCTTACGATAAACTAAGCCGCGACAACTCTGAATCAGGCTGGTCCGTCTCATTCAAAAGACTGATCTCGAGTCCCGAATCTCACTTGAACTTCGCCATGCATCCTTGGACGACACCGGCTATGCGGCACTCTCATATGTCTGGGGCGATGCCAATAACACCGTTGAAATCTCCGTTAATGGCTTCCCGTTCACTATCGGCGTGAATCTCCACGCGGCGCTCGAGCAACTTTTGAAGAACGGCGTCAGCTGCTGGCTCTGGATCGACTCTCTGTGCATTCATCAGTCAGACCTGGAAGAAAAAAGCGACTAGGTCGGTCAGATGGGGACGATCTTTAGCCAAGTTGATCGAGTCTACTCTTGGCTTGGACCCGGCACATCTGAGACCGACCGAGCGATGGATTTTGTATCACGCATTGGTCCACGGGCGTCAGCTTGGGCTTCGGATGCGACATGCTCAAGGGACAGACTCTCTCCTTACCTTGAACTAGGATTTTACCCTCGGAAGAACGACAACAACGACGACACAGGGCTGTTAGAGTTGGCGCAATTTGTATTCGACCTTCTCCACGAGCCGGATCTTCAAGACAACATCCCCCAAGAAACGAGTCTTGCTGCTGGTATTGAGGGTTTGATGCAGAGGGACTACTGGAAACGTATTTGGATCAACCAGGAGATCGCCCTCGCGAAAGAAGTCATCATCCTCTGCGGTACAAGAAGCACCACGCTAGATCTGCTTGAATCCACATTCATGCCAGTGAGCAATTGTACTGTATGGTACCGCTACCTTACCCCAGAATATATGCAATTTGCTCCAGGTCTAAGCTCTAACTTCTATCAAAACCTTCCCCTCCTTTCGCGTCGTCTATATCGTAAGGCGGATCCCATACCACTGTCCGCTCTTGTCTATGGGAGCGCCGTCGGTACAGGCCGTCTCGTATATTCAGCCTCGGACCCTCGAGACATTGCCTTTGGGTTGCTCGGAATTATTAAAAACAGCGACACGTTGAAGTTATGCCCTGATTATACACTCAGTATGCCTGAGGTTTTCATATATTTGACAAGGACGTTGTTGGATGATGAGAAAAGTAATAAGTGGGCGTACGACCTGGACTGCTGCATACCTAGAGAACACAGCAGAAGTGGGCTACCCTCATGGGTGCCTGACTGGAGAGAGATAGGGGAGAAGGGCGCTTTGAGTTCGATTAACTTCGGCAACCGCTTCAACTCTACTGCCGGCTTACCGACTCCACCGTCGAAATGCTTGAGCAGTGATGACAGCCTTGGGATCCTCCGCCGGCAAGGATGTCGTATTGACATAATTACCGAGGTCTTGCCAACGGCTCCAGTTTATCCCCCGGAATTTCCTGACAGCCTTTCAGAGTGGAAACTCGCACTTTCGGCGCGCATGGAAGCCATTATCAATTTTGCCCATCTGGCATCTGAGCCTGGACCTGGAGAAGATTACTTGTGGCGAACGATCCTGGTGGACGAGTGGTACACCAAGGTCAAGTCCCTTTCTGAGGATAATGCACTCTTGGTCCGCAACATTATGCGCCAAAGGTCTATTGACCTCGAGGCCTTGACATCGGCGCAGATCGATTTCATCAGTAGCTTCATATACAAGCGAGACAAAAAACATCCAACACTTGCCGATAAGGTTAAAGTAGCCAGCACAGAGCTTTTAACTGATATCCGCAAGCTCACCCACCAGTGAACGTTATTCAAAACAGGAAAAGACATGTTTGGCCTTGGCCACGCACTCGTTCAACCTGGGGACATTGTAACCTTGATCTGGGGTCTAGGATCATCTATTATCTTGCGGCCGCGGGATCCAAGCGAAGGGGGTTTCACGTTCGTGGGAGATGCCTATGTGGATGGGATTATGCACGGAGAATTTCTCGAGACTCGGCCAACTCATGAAGAGTTTGTGATCTACTGATAATCGTGATGTATACCGGCCTTGGGGGGTCAGGTGGGCGAGGTCTAGTCTAGTCCGAGGACTTAATAGAGAATCCAAGTTTACATCACTTTGATGATCGTGAAACTGGCCGCAGCCATTGCTATGAGGAAGAACGACGGGAAATTTTCTTGAGTTTACATCTCAGGCCGCGTTGCTAAAGAGAGAGGCTGCATCGTGATTCAGCGACAAATCGCAAATGATGGTGATCTCAGACTCTTCCTCGCCCCAAGGTTGCGCGGGCCGCATTTCGATGTTGAAGGGTAGGTAACAGGCTGTAAAAGGTTCCACTGGCAAACAAGAGGACTTTCATGCCTCAGAATGACGGTCGGTTCAGATATGAGACAGATGAGAGGGGCGATTTTGACCTCATTCTGGGCAAGTTCAGCTGACGTGATGTGCTTGACTGAGGAGCGGGACGTCAATGAAGAATGCTAAGCTGTTGTCTATCACTTGGTTAGCACCGCAAAGCCCTGAACTGTAAGGTCATTCATTGCCGTACTAAATCAAGTCTGTGAGATATGTTTTCTATTGAGTGCGACTCGTTCGAGCCACGATTCTTGGCAGTCTGTCCGGAAGTCCTTTTACTACCAGCCAAGAAAGCCTTGACCCATGCTTGATGCCCAACCAGGCTGAGCTCATCACTGAGTGGCAAAGCACGCTGGTTCATTGGTTGGGTCATCTTGTCCAGCCACCACAAGGCGTCTTCCGCGCTGAGTCGATAGGTTATCTTTGCAGATGTTGAGGACGTGTTATTGGTGCCCGCTCACAGCCCCTGCGCTCTTATTAGGGCAGACCAGCGTCTCTTCAAATAGCCGAGCCTTGTTACAGCCTCCTGCTGTCCGCCTTAGGCAACAAGGCTCTGCGCTGGTAGGCGCTGAGAAGATGCTTTCTTGCTTGTCATCCATCTAGTCTCACGTCCAACTTTGCATCCTGTTTTGTCTGGGTCATCTATAGCCTTGCCTTACGATATTGCTATAGAGACCAGCAGTAATCAGAGCTTCATGTCATGCTTGACCTTATCTTCGAGTCACCAAGGTCCGAGACTGCCAAAGAACTCGAAGGGGAGGAGAGACATTTGCAGTAGGCAACCTAGCCAAAATTCGTCATTTGTCTGACCCGTCATCTATAGTATCGTCGCAATCCCAGCAATAGGTTTAACTAAGCCATCAAAATGGCTGGAATCCTCTGGCTCACCGTGGCTGCAGAAGCTGATCGAGGGTTGTGACAGCCACGCTACTGTGTGGGAATATATCTTTTCTACCAGCCCGCAAGACTTTGCCATAACAGGGCTAATGCAAGAGGGCTTGAAGCTGCTTGAAGATTTGAACAGTCACTGCAACAACCCCAAGGTGAAGACTTTCAAGCCCTCTTCTGTTCTGCACAAAAGCTAATTTCGTGATCAGTATGCGACAGCTCCTATCGTCTTCATCTGTCACGGTACCGGGGGTCTCATCCTCAAAAAAGTCAGAGCTCTAAAAGTTTTCCACTGGTTCAGTTCAGACTGCTAACTTGTTCAAGGCTATGTGCCTGTGCCTGGAGCAAATTATTCGGTTTCGCCCTATCATCACTTTGACATCTGGGTTTGTCTATCTTGGGTCGCCACACTTTAAGTCTACTGGGAGACTGGACGACACCAGGAGAACCTTGACTCTGCTGTTAAGATATGGGAACGAGAAAGTCAGGAAAAATGGGTTGAGCCACGATACGGTTGCAGACGTGATCGAGATCTGCAAATTATTTGAGCTTTGCAATTTTCGTGAGCCAGTTGTTTCTGTTTTAGAAACTAAGGAGACACGCACCACCAAAGGAATGTTTTCGAAACTCATTCGCAACACTCACAGCCAGATAGTAGGTCTGAAGGTTCTCCAAACCTCGCTTGCATTGATACACTAACGGTTGTTCTCGAGCAGATTGTGCTCCGTGCCCTAGGCACTCTGAAAGTACCGTCTGAAACGGTCGTAAACAGTGAATCAAATCACTCCCATGTCTGTCATGTACAGACTGAGAGTATAGTATACAAGGCTTGCAAGACTCTTCTTACCAAAGTATTGCACGATGCGCCGAAGAAGATCGAGAACAGCTCCAAATCATGTAAGATACATAATGCTCTGATTCGAACACCGCAATATGATCAAGTATATTAATTGAGCTAGATGTCACTCCCAATGCTCTTGCAAACTACAGCTTGGGTAGCCAAAGCACTCTGGACTGGACGAGGTTTTCTAGACCGTCGACCTTGCCAAGATCAGGTCCAGCTTCGTCGGGAAGAGGTGGTTCTCCATGGAGAACGGGCCAGGAACCTCTTAATCTCAATTCAGTGGCGGAGATGTTTGACCTACAGAGGCCACACTTCAATCTTGGCCCACCAAAATTTGGGGAGAGGTACCCAAGGAGCACCTTTGTCGGACGTGACGATATCTTACGTGTCATGGACGACCACCTTCTACCCCGGACGGAAGTCGATTCTAATACTGCACAAGAATTGCGCTCCTTCACAATCTACGGCATAGCTGGTATTGGCAAGACGGAAATAGCGCTACAGTATGCCAAAACCCGAGAAGAAAAATTCCAAGTCATCTTCTGGGTCAACGCAGAAAACAAGCAAACACTCGCATCAGACTTTGCCGACGCGGCTCTCCGGCTAAAGCTCGAAGCGGACCCCCACTCAATGGATCCCGCGGTATCTCGCGACATGGTCATGGGCTGGCTTTTGAAACCTGGCGGAATCTCCGCTGGTATTGCCTCGATGAGCTCGAATCCTACTGTCATGGCGATGTTGGCGAACTGGCTTCTCGTCTTTGATAACGTCAATGATCCCGATATCGTGGTCGACTACTGGCCTGGGCTTGGTCACGGTTCAGTCCTGATGCTCAGTCGTAATCCGATTGTCGAGCAGAGTCTACGTGTTCAAGGCGCGTTACGATTACCCTCACTCACTGACTCGGAATCTGAGCTTCTTATTGAAGCAATTACTGAGGTGGATGTTGGCGAAGATCACATGAAGGCCTTGGGCCAAGTTGTAAAATATCTCCATGGGCATCCCCGGGTCATTCATGAAGTGGGTGATCAACGCCGACGTTTCCGTCTGTCCTACCCTGATATGTTGGAGGTCATTGAGAAAGGTGGTGTCGTCTCACTGTTTGAGAGTCTGTACGAGGCTGGAGATGTCCGAGCGAATCAGTCACTTGGGAAAATGCTGACTCTGGATCAACTGTCTCTTGTGGCGACGGCTCTATTACAAGCTATGTGCTTGTTAGATCCTGATAACATTTCACAGGATTTACTCCTTGCTTATATGGGTCAGGTGGACCTCGCTGGTTACCCTAAAAATCGCCCGGACTATTTTGCCGCAGTATCAGAGCTTTTATCTTTTTCTATGGTCCAGCGAGTACCTGACAACCGACTATCCATGCACCCTCTTATTAGAGAAGCGTCAAAGGCAATGATGAGTACAAGGAAGCAGGAGATGACGCTCAAGCATGACGATATGTCTAGTGGCTGATAGCCTGGCTGTGCGGTTCTGAAGAAAGGGACGTAGTGATGATTTCGAGTTGAGCTTGACAAATTATGACGTTTGAGCAGCCGATGAATACTTGGATCAGATAGATGAAGTTATTGTACCAGTTTCAGTCGGCTTTGATGTAGTGACAATACTGCTATCGTACCATGCTTGAGCCAGGACCTGGCCCTACACTATGAACGAAGAACCCTGTTGCGCATAGTTGTGCCAGATTTTAGCCCAGGGAATTGAGATATATATCGCTATTCTCCTTCTCCCAGATGTTCTTAAAGCCTGGTAGATTTATACATTGGCGCTTTCGACACGAAACCAAGTCGAAATAATTATCGAGCCTCAGTTATATGGCATTTACCTCTGCTATCCATGGTAGCTATTCATGCCACTAAACTCAAGGGACTCGTGTCCCGCCCGCCAAGGAGGCTAAGCTGAAAGCCTCAGCTGGACTAGCTTATGCAAGATGGCTACAAGGCAACAAGGCTTGGAAGTTCAGGCTGATTCTCATCATGTGACATAGGTCCTCGAATCCGACAAAATTCCTGCATGCCACTTCTCAAACTCTTGATGCAAGACCACATAATAACCTATTAAGACTGCCTCAAGATGAATCTTGAACCACCACCAGAAGGCGCCCCAGAGGCAAGTCACAAGACTGCAGTAGAAAAAAAGCGAAGAACACAGCCTAAAACCTTACGTAAGTCACCATGGCTTTTTATGAATCACGATGTGTGTCTTTTTAACCATTGTGAGATAACAGGACCGGAGGAGTATGCCAACGCCGTTTTTGGCTACTCTAAGCTGTCCTCAGGAGCTGGTCAAAACCACATCTTCCTCGGCCGGTATCTCCACGAATGTCCAGCTACGGTGCATATAGAGCCTTCGCCAACTAGAAGAGGCTATGTCACAGTATACCCACTGGGTGTTGAACAGGCAAACCGCCAGTCAACTCCATCACCATCTCGGAATGCAGCACAACAGAAACACTCGGACAAAGCAAGCGACTCTAGATCGACAAATGGGAGACGTCACAAAGAACAAAAGGCGTTGATCTTCGATGACTACAACCATTTTTACAACTACGACATGAATCAAGCCCCGCAGAGCTGCATCGTATTTATGCGCGGTTTCATGACTGCACAGTGGGTCAACAATATTGGAGCACGGTATATCGTCGACCCAGAGTTCTTCTGCCGCCATCTAGACTTCAGTCCCGTTGATGGTAGCACAAGCAACTTCTCTATTCCAGCTCTGCCTTCCTCATCAGGTCATCTGATCGAATTGCCAACTATAACTATAGGCAAGCGCGCTTCTTCCGCCAATCGTGATTCCATGCATGCGAGCAAGATTGAACAGCTGAGAAGAGAGGGTGCTGAGTCGTTAGCAGCTCATTATCATCAAATCTCCAAGCTGGCAACTTCAAGTATGAATCAAGGGGATTCCATGGTTCGAAACTTCTACGTTTTCGACCAAACACATTTTGCAGCCGAGCAACGGATTTCGATCTGCATGCAACCAACCAAGAAAGGCAGCGACACCTATACTTGTGAGTGCTGCCTACTATCACCATACAGTGAAATGTAGTGCCCGTTGAAGATTTCCAGGAAATGATCGTTGACGCTCTCGCAGTGCTTGTTTGGCTTGATGCTGGAGCCGATTTCCCCAACTCTACTTCGCTGCCCTGGTCTGTTAGACATCCAGAGTCTTATTTGCTTCCTGTGATCAGACACAAGCCTATGATTGCTCTGAAACGCCATCTCTTCAACGATCAACCAGAAGATGGAGTAGAGGCATCTGGTAGTCAGGTTCAGTCTTTGTCCAATCTACCAAAGGACTACGGCCGATCACTTCGCCCAAGTATCAAAGCCAAGGACCCTTTTTACAGCCTCAACGAGGTTTTTAGCTTCGCGGCAAGCTCGCAGGTGCAATTCCTCAACCTCATCGATGTAAAGCTTGACGCTTACACCTCACGATCTTCCGCCAATGAATCAGAAAACCTGCCGCATCTGAAATACACGAAACAGATTCTGTATCGCCATATCCAAAAGACAAAACAGGTTCTAGAGAGCATCAAGAATGCCCAGCTTCCAGCGTGGCCAAAGGATGAACAAAACGGACAAAAAGCAGCCATGGCAGCACAGGGTGTAGAACAAGACTTTCAGTACATCTTAGATCGCTCCATCAGCCTGCACACTCGCACGGCAGAGACAATCTCGGTCTTGATGTCTAGTATGTCCATCTCGGAGTCTCAGCGAGCAATTACACAAGCACAGCGCGTGGGGAAATTGACTTTTCTCGCATTCATCTTTGTTCCTCTTTCTTTTACAACTAGCTTCTTTGGAATGAACGTCAAGGAGATAGAAGGTTCAAACTTGGGAATCTGGTGGTGGTTTGTCCTATCAGCACCGATAGTTGGGCTGGTTTTTACGTTGTATTTTTATGACATCACGGTCTTGCTGGGTAGTGTTTGGGACAAGGTGAAGCGAAAAACAAGGCATCTCACATAGCCGTGATACTTGTCGAGCGGCTGGCGGTTAGCAACACAGCTCACAGAACTCTATCAAGTTTCTTTTGGCATGTTTGCCAGATAACTTTCCCCTCACAAGACTTGAAGATAACACATTGTTATGCTGGCCTGTCTTCAACATGTTCAAGATGAATGAGGAATTCGCCAAGGCTTAGCAGTCGCTGTGTACTTGAGGTTAGGTTATCATGACTCCTGCTGGAGTCACATTAGCTGACGGCTGGGTACTGTTTTCTAGTCAAGGCTATTTGCAACGGCCGCGCCCAAGCCTGGGCATATCTTATCTGGATTTGACCTTCTGTTGCTGCATAAGTGACCTTTGATGGCGATTTTGCGACCTTGAACAAACAACATCACAGTGGCGGTGTCTTCGAGTTCGGTATGCCTCTTGATGAGCCTTTCCGGGACTGCACCTTAAGTGCTCTGCTCAGCCACCTGGCCGTCAACAAAATGACCAACCATTGCCATTTGAATTGCGTAAATCCAGGCATCGAGTGGACCGGATATCAGCAAATAACATCACAAAGCTGCACTTCGCCCCGCTGAGGCATTCTGCACAGCCTGATGTGTACAAGTTACAACCTCGCTCGCAGCCTGATATTTTCCGCGACCTCCCGTTTTCCCCTCTTCTTTTCTTCAATCTTTCCATATCCCTCTTTGATGGTATCGAAACACCAATATAGATCCAGCCGCTCTAGCGTTTGGTGTCGTCTCCTTGGCGATGCAACTAGTTCAGACAACATCCGCTATCCGCCAGCTGATTGCGACGTACAAGTCTGCCGCCCAGGAGCTGACTTACCTCTCAGACAAACTCGACGACATCGAAACAGTCTGCCACTCACTCCAGCTTGCTCTCGCTGACTATGATGAACTGCAAACTCCATCGGAAATTGTCTTGCTCAGAAAGCTGCACAAGGCTATACAAGACTGCCGCGATAAGACCTCCCGTGTTTACGACCTTATCAATAATATTGCGTCCAAGCACAAGTCAAAACGTAATCCGATGAACACTCTAGGTTCTCTCCTTTTACAACACAGAAGTCAGATCCGGCAATACAATGGCGATCTTGATCGATCCCTTGATTCTCTCCAACTACACATGACGACAAACATTCTGTACGTCTCTCATTTCTCAGTAAACAACTGTAACTAACATACTAGTGCCACGAACATGAGGCATCTTGCATTGCTTTCGATGACACAAAAATCCCAATCAGCTCGAAAGTCCGATCAGTACGAAGAAAAAGACGACAACCAGACCAATCAACATTCCCTTTCATGCACCAAGAACCCTCCACAAGTTCATATAGAACGCTGGAGACGAGGATGGAAGGGTGTAATCTTCATCGAAATAACTCAAATTCAAAGAACAGCCGCAAACTTCAGTGGTTGCAGCTCTCCGTTAGTCGACAACGAAGCAGTATTTCTCGCAAGTGCGCCACTATTAAACTTATACGTCGGGCTATCAATACGACGTGGGAGCTTTTCTCCACTCTCCGTTTCTCTTAACTTCCCGCACAAACTCCCTGTTGATGGGGGCCTTGGTTCTGAATTGTTTTTCGCAATCGTCTGCAATGACTTGGCAGCAGTGAAAAAGCTGTTGACCCAGAGGCTAGCCGCAACGGCCTCAACATTGGTATGGCCTGGATTACTCACATACAACGAAAGTGAGACGTCGTTGATAGGGGTGAGTTAATGATGAGCGAACGCAAGAAAACTCTTGTTAATTGTTAATGATAGCTAGCCGCGGCCAACAACTCTTACGACGTTTATCAGTTTTTGGTTGAGCAAACCCCAGATTCGACAGAAAGGTTGTTAGCCTACTCATATAAATATGTGGATTCGCAATAAGCTGATTCATCGAACAAAAAGGAGTCACATGATAGATTTCACTCCGATCCTCAAGCCTATATATGAACAGAAACCTTTGAACATGGACGGTAGGGTCGCACACGCTTATATCAGACTTCGGAAAGACCTGCTTACTCCATGGGAGCTGGAATGCCTGATAGCCGAAGTTTTGGACCCAGTTTATCTAAGATGTTGCTTGGATATTTGCAAGGCTTGCTTTACTGATAAACAGTCATTTGCTCCCCTGCGTATCTGGACACATATCATAACTATGCTCTCGTGGACCACAGCGTACCGAGATCCATCGTTTTGCCCACACCAGTGGGCTGCCTTAATCAAGGAGACACTTGATAGCTGTTTGGACGTTCACTCGACAACTTGGGGGGAACACGTCTTTATACTACAGGAATATGGACTGACTGCTGTGGAAAATATTCTTCGCACAGCTGGCACAACAGAACTCGCCTTAGAACGAGTTGATGCTCTGGTGGAGCTCTTGGAACTTGCCGGCGTCAATATCGATGAATATCTCAAGACAGAAATGGAGCACTGCATTGCAAATTGGCACGATTCTAAGAGCTGGTGGAGGTGGCCAGTAAATTGGGGGGAGAACCCAGCTTACGAAAGGCTGCTGATTACTCGAGAGTATAACGGGCGACAGTTACCATGCTGGGTTACGACGATTGATGACACATGTCCGGTTCGAGAACTTCTGACAGAATATCCCCACTTCATGCATCGCGACTCTCTCAACTACGAAAGCAGGACCAGTTGCGAAATTTGGACATTTCGCGGTAACTATACCCCTGGGCCACCCCCAGATTGGAAGGCGCCATTATTCAACACAATCTGTTGGCCAGTTTATGCTCCAGGTGGGATTCGGATGAAAAAGATTGGCATAGGCTACGTCGTGCGTGTGATTTGATGGAAAGGCGGTTCGCACGCAAACAGATACGCAAGCTACGCAAGGCAGGATATCACAGGAGATTGGGGTCGTACAGTCAGATGCCTGGAGCTTGGGTTGATTAATTCTGGTGATGTTATCTCGAATGGAAGGTTGCGATGAATTCAAAGGATAGTGCGAAAACATCTGCGATAGTAAGACGCCGAGATGTTAGAGACAGAGCTTCAGGAACAAGGAATGCATATACTGGGAAGAATCGTTTGGATCTACAATGCTATGGATTCATACTACAAAGCATCAAACCGGCATCAGACTGACACCCCTGCTTTTGCCTCTCCCACATAACTGGGCAAATTGTAGAAAGACTCGCTTAACAAGAGCTCGTTTATATCATGTACTAATCTACTCAACGCACGTGCGTGGCCGGCCTTTTATGCCTTTTAATTACCGACGGGGATGGTTTAATTGGAGGGGGGCCATGACGCGCTTGTCTCAACGCTAACAATTTTAACGGAGCCCACGTTGAAGGATTCTCGTCATCACATTCGACAGCAGACGAAGTCTCACCAAGTCCCTGCATAGGACAAGAGTTGTTGGTCCATCAGCTGCGCATGGCCCTATGGTGCCTATTGGATCATGGACCGAAATGCGAAGTTTCGGGGCCCTTTAGCTGCGACCGCGTCTCCTCATCGCCCCGACCTGATCCCGCAGTTGTTGGAGATACAGAAATGCCAAACTCCCCAGCAGAAGATGATTTGGATCATCGAGAGCCTTGAGTGTCTCGGTCTTAATCCACCCAAGAAGAGGAAAGCGGAATCCTTGGCAAATGAGGCCTCATCCGACACCGAAGATGCACCTTTTTGGTTCCGGCACCAGATCAACGGTTTCCAAGAGGGCAACTTTGTGGCCTTGTCGTATACTTGGGAAGCATCAAAATACGAAATCCAAGACCCCAACAGCCAAGATCATTTGATACAGACCAGGGACAAACGATACGCGCGCGACTCGGGAGTGAGAAGTTCGGTGTTGGAACGAATCACTAAATACATGCAACGTCATCAAGTACCGCTCTTATGGATCGATCGGCACAGTATTCCTCAAAAGGTGTGCAAACAGTCCATATGCAAACACGAAGCATGCAACAAGAAGCAACACGCCCTCGACGCGATGGACAGGGTCTACTCGATGAGTGATCACCCAGTCGCTCTTCTCGGCCGACCCATCAGCAGCCGCAAGGAGATGGCAACTCTGGCTACGATACTGAACGGCTCACTCGTCGAGTCTACCGATGGATCTTTCCAACTATCCGAGGCAGGAAATTATGAAACAGCTAAAGAGGCGTTGCAGCTGCTATACGACATCACTCGCGACAAATGGTGGACAAGGGCATGGACATTCCAGGAAAACTATCGCGCAGGCATCAAGATGACCCTCCTCTTTCACCACACCCCAGATCTCGAAAAAGCAAAACAGTCGTTCCGTAAAAGCGGAAAGATGCTCTTCGATCGAGTTCCGGGCGAGCTAAGTGTCCAGTCCGTCAGGTTCTCTGAGAGCGCCACCAAATTCTGTCTCGCATTTCGACAAGATGCTCAAAGGACACGACAAGACGAAGAGGCGATTCAGCATATTTTGACGACTGCCGGAAAGTACACTCTGTTGCTCAAAGAGTCAACTTCCATGTCCGAGACCATCGTCTCAGATGTACTGGCCCGAGGAGTGACGGAGCCTTGGGATCGGTTGGCCATTATTGCCAACTGCTGTCAATACTCCACACGGCTAAACGTTACAAGACTGCAACAACGAGTCCCGAAAGGGCTCAGTCTCAGCCTTTCCATCTTGACATTACGACTCTTGAATGGAGAGATTCTGAAAGGCGATGATCCTACGAACGCTACACCAACACCCGTTGATCAGCCCCAAGACATTTTCTTTGATCGTTTCCGAGCCCCGAAGAGTGAGAAGCGTCTCACTTTCAACAAAGGATGTCGATTCGTCGACGTACGACTTACGAAGGAAGGCATTCAAACAACTGGTCATCTATGGAAAATCGAAGAGACATTCAAGGCCCCTCGATCATCGCCTCGTATGTCCCAAGAAACCAGTCAGAGTCAGAAGCAGTTATCGTCACATCACAACACACGTCTCAAGCAGCTCGCGGAGCTCTTCAAGGCAAAGAGAGGCAGCAAGTACAAGGCTCTGGCTAGAGACATCCAAGATCTTCTAGAGCAAGATGCTTTTATCGAGGATGATGAAGTCTCATTCAGCCTCAAGTATCGTCGAATCATGGTCAAGGAGCTGGTGAGGGCTATGGATGAGGATCAACTGTTGTCGTTGGGCGGTTTATGCGATCCAGCCACGGGCGAGACAACTTCACATTCGGGAATTTTCATCCTTGAGAACGAGACCTTCACGCATCAAAGTAACATCACGCATGTCTTTACCTCGCTCTGGTCTCGAGACAAGAGCAACGAGGAATACGACGGCAATGATCTTGACCACCACGTGTCTCTTGGAGTTGCGGCTCCCAACCTTGACCGGAAGGGACCTCCATTCTTGTATGCTAAGCAATGGGTTCTTGGTTTATGTTTCTTTGAAGGTGTTGCGACTTATGGTGTTGTATTTCCTTGGCCACGCTGTCTGGGGGAACGGGGCTCAAAGGTTCAGCAAGTACGGGCGCTTAAGGGTGTGGTATAGCATATCGGAGTAGGCATTGTTTACATTTACGTGGTTCAAGAATTCTTCAGATTGTCGCAGGCACGGGAGTAGTCAGGCTCGGAGCTCAAAATAATGCCTCCTATGAGGTTATTGCTCCAAACACTTGGCTTGATGTCTATGAAATGAAAACCAAGAAATTGCTGCTATCAAACACAGGATTCGCTACAACACGTATCGGAAGTGAGGGTTCTGCGTATGATCAGTACGTTAGAAACACAACTGCAATATATGCAACTTACCTCAAAATCAGTTATATCGGATCCTTCAGTCGCCGTCGCATCTTCTTCAGTCGCTCCAACTGCAGCCAACGCAGCATCACGACGCTTATTGCGACGGACCAGTAATAGCCGTAGAAGAATGGCCACCACCATTTGAGAAACGGAGCAAGCAAGCATGACGATGCAGCCTGTGGGATAGTACGGCGCCTCTTTACCAAGAAAGGCGTGTGGGCCTATAACATTTCCAACACAGTAGGCAACTATCACCGTGTTAGCGCAGATATACAACCATATATACGGGAAGATATTACTTACTGAAAACCATTGCCGAGGCCGTCATTCGCTTCGTGTAGCCGCCAAGATTGCTAGCAGGCATCTGCATCGCAAGAACGAGCGAGGTGACAAAGGCACCTACAATGTAGTACCCAAAAAGAACGCCGACCTTGTGCTCCTTCCGGTCAAGTTGCCACATGAGACAAGTGCCTACAATAGTGGGACACAGGTAGATACACATGACGATAGTGCGGCAGTTCTTGACGCGAGAAGCGATAAAGGTACCAGAGAGAATAAAGAATACCTGGAATGCACCCATAGGGATACCAACGGCAACAGTCTTGAGAGGATCGGTGACGACGCCTTTGACGATGAGCTTTCCAAAGTTGGCGACGCCGCCATTCATGGTCTCGTTGAGAAGCATGAACAGGACCAGAAGCCAGACTTGGGGATCGCTAAAGGCCTCGCGGACCTGGTACCACTTGATAGTCTTGTTGAGAATACCCGTACGGGCGAGTCGGCCGCGGCCGATGAGAAGAGCGCGCTCGTCGAGGGTGAACTGCTTTGCTGAGATGATGCTGTCGGGCAGGAAGAGCAGAAGGACGACGCCCCAGACGATGGTCATGCCACCACATGTCAAGAAGACGGCTTTCCAGACGGGAAAGTTGTTGATCTGTCCGATTCCGTAGGTAAGAAGGCCACCCAGCTACACTTGCATCAGTAACATCCATGAAATTGTATTTGAGATAGCTTACCATGGCGCCAACACCGTTGCAGCAGTAAAAGATGCCTGCCCTAAGAGGTTGTTGTTCTCGTGTATACCACATTGAGATAATCATCATGAAACAAGTCGTAATTGGTGCCTCAAAGACTCCCAAGAAGAATCGGCAAGTCGCAAGAGACCCGAAATTGTAGCCCGCTGCTGTCAACATCAGGACACTGCCCCAAGCAAGGACGCAGCCAGCCACGACCTTGGCCATGCGCGTCTTTTGCGCAAGGAACAGCCATGGATACTCGGCGGCCATGTACGCAAAGTAAAAGATGCTGGCAAACCAGCTATATTGGTTGGACAAGATGCCGGTATCTGTAAAGAGGTCGAATACGGCAGCGTACGACAGGGCGTTCTTGTCGATGTACTGCAGCATATAAGTGCCCATGAGCATGGGCAGGAGAATCATGTCGACTTTTCGGATAAGCTTCTTGTTGAGTGCCTTGTCGCTTAATAGCTCGCTAATGTACTCATTGGTATAGTTGTGCTGGCGGAGAAAAGTCTCTGTGGCGTCTAGTTCGACGACTTCGCCTGGTGTGATAGATTCGGTCTTGTTCAAGGCAAAGTTCTTCTCGCAGTCGTCGTCCTTGATTGAGCGCTTCTCTTGGTTGTTCCCATACTGAGGTGTCGGCGCCGTTGCCGGCGTGTTTTGCGCCGCCATGATGGCAAATGTGTTGAAAAGATGTAAGAAAACTCTTTGTGGTGACTGAGTCGTCTTTCTTCTTCAGGATAGAGTCAAAAGACCAGAATCGAGGCAACGCCGGGGCTGACAAGGAAGATCCAGTGGGTCGTATCTGGTCTATTTATCCGCACGATTTGAGGAGATGATAACAGAAGAAGACCCCAACTCCACGGAGATCAGAAGGTAAGACCAGGCGTGTATCTAAATTCGGTATTATCATCCCTATCTCCAGATCCCACCCCGACGGTACTCCGGTTATCAAGCTTCCCCATCCTTCAACCCAATCATCGAGGAGCTATCTGCAACGATCATGCGGGGAAACAGAGACGACCTGGACTAGCCCGCTCTCGGACTCGGTCTCCAGATCTGAGATGCGGTCGGAGTCGTGCATCCGCATGAGGCGAAACCCTGCGGGGTAGAAAGAGGGCATCAGGACATGTTTATCCACGCGGAAATCAGTCCGTCACTCATTGGAGTTGTCCCGGTATCTTGGTCGACCCATCATTCCTTGACGGGTGAACTTTCAGCCTCTTATCAACGCGTCGGATGACATACTCCCCTGCCGCGGATATCCGCTGTCGGAGCTCGCACTTGTGCCCCGGATTGTGCGGAGCAGATTCTGAACTCCGATTTCTTGAGCCCCGGTTTTCGACAATCTCCAAATCACGCTGATCGGGTGGTGTATGTCGTCAATCTTGACTCCTTACTCTATTTAACAGCAAGGGTGTGACAGTCGTCCCTCCACGGTCCCTGCTTATCTTATTCGAATCAGAACACCACAACCGATATCATGGGAAGCCAGCTCAATCCAAATTCGCCTACGGTCGCCCTCCCTCAGGGTAAGATCATTGGAGTCAAGCTAGAGGAGTCGCTGCCGCAATCGGTAGATGGCTGGCTTGGTATTCCCTATGCTCTACCGCCCACTGGTGGCCGACGCTTTCGTCTGCCTGTCAAAGTCCCTGCTTCCAACGATACTGTCATCGATGCCTCCAAGTACGGCCCTGCAGGACCTGGTAAGCCACTCTTGGCAGTGGGGACTCCCGTTGTCTACAGCGAGGACTGCTTGACTGCCAATGTGTTCCGCCAGTCGTCAGGCTCGCACACCAAGCTTCCTGTGGCCGTCTACATTCACGGCGGAGCTTTCAACAGGGGCACTTCCAGCATGCACAAAACGGCGTCGATGGTTTCCCACTCGGCAGAGCCCTTTCTCGCCGTGTCTTTCAACTACCGCATCGGAGCCCTCGGGTTCTTGCCATCTGGTCTCAGTGCGAAAGAAGGCGTCCTCAATCTTGGTTTGCGAGACCAGATTCTGTTGTTGGAATGGGTTCGTGACAATATCACAGCCTTTGGGGGCGATCCTGATAATGTCACTCTGTTCGGTCTTTCTGCAGGAGCTCACTCTGTAAGTCTAAGTGCTAGGAGCCACAGTCTGCACGTCATGTCAGTCAAACTAACGAGAGGTTAGATCGGCCATCTTCTCATGTACTATAAGGAAGGCGTTGCTCCTCTCTTCCACAAAGCCATCCTGGAGTCTGGGGCACCAACATCACGAGCTGTGAGGCCCTACGATGCGCCTATTCATGAAGCCCAATTCAAGGACTTTTTACACGAGGCTGGCGTGCCCGAAGACTTGCCCGAAGATGAGATCTTCCCGTTCCTACGAAATCAGCCAGAGGATGTCATCACCACCGCCCAGACTGCTACCTTTGATAAGTACAACCCATCACTTCGCTGGGCGTTCCAGCCAGTTATCGATGGCGACATTATCGCACGACCTCCGCTCGAGACGTGGAAACAGGGCAAGTGGCACAAGGTGCCCATCATGACCGGCTTCACGACCAACGAGGGTTCACTATACGTGGACA
>JAJODA010000842.1:0-37978 GCA_021730345.1 Fusarium cicatricum | reverse complement strand
CTTTGTTCTTGTGGAAGTACCTTGCCTTTGAGAGAGCATTGAGCATGATACATCGTTACAACTTTCTTATCTCAGCTGCAGCCTGAAGGCCTCCGTTGCCCCAGCTGCTATCCAGTTGTGTACACGAAAAGAGAAATTGAATCAAGAGAACATCCCGTAGACCAGCATCGTCGATCTCTTCCCACACCGTCGCCATCTACTTGACCAAGGAGTAAATTCACGTGTCTTGCTTCACCTTCCAAGTTCAGTGATGCATTTCCAAACTCTGATCTGGCGCTTTCCAGGCTTTTTTGATGTACTCCTCAACATCCGCAAGCAGTTCGTGTGGTCGTTCCATCGCCTATACAGTGTCAGCTATGGCTAGTACAGTTCAAATACAGTGCACATACCGCAAAATGACCCCCATTCTCATGTTCATTGTACGACACAAGGTTGCAGGTCATGGCCGCCCAGCGCTTGGGAACTGGGAAGATCTCATGAGCAAACAATGAGTAGCCGCAGGGTTTATTGATAAACGGAAGCTTTGGCTGTGTCAGCTTTGTGGTCTAAGACACGATTATATTTTTTTTTTGAACATCTTGTAGAGCTGTTCAAGTCTGCAAACGTACCTCGCTAGTCTTTGTCTTTTTTGGCACCTCATCTGAACTGCCCATCTATGGTTGAAGAGCTGAGTTAGTCATTTATCAATCACCATAGCAGCAGTGATTTAACTTACTCCACGACTGTGGTATATACATCGTGGGATGGTTTCCGTTAGCCAATACAGTGTAACGGTTTCAAGTATTTTGTCGAGCGGAGGGTCCTCGTCGGTCCATTCGAGAATTTTCTCTCCGATCCTACTTAGTCGTTAGCAAACTCTGGCAAGACACTGCTATGAATTCGCTCTCTTTACCAAGCCAGCAGGGCCAAGGGGCTAGAACTTAGTGCGAGACCTATGGTGGCTGGTCTTGTTGCCTGTTCTAGTGCAAAAGCGTTCCCCGTATCCAGGAAGTTGCCGACTTTTCGCAGTGCTTTTTTCTCTATTTCGTCTTCCGGAACTTCGTCTGGAGGTGGTATACCCATCATGTTGACATGCATACCTTTACAAGCATCGTAGTTCGTCGCAAGCAACCTGCTCATGAAACTACCAAGATCGCCACCCTGAGCCAAATATCCAGAGCCGAACCCTAAACCAACCATCAAATTGTTGAGAGCTCCCGCCGCCATGGTAATATTATAGTCTGTTTCGACAGGGGGGCCAGAGGAGTATGTGTAGCCTGGAAGCGAGGGGACGATGACGTGGTAGGGCAAATTTTCTGGTGAATACCGTTCTTTGAGGATGTCCAAGATATCGAGGAACTCACAAACGGAGCCCGGCCAGCCATGGAAGAACGCTATGGGAACTGCGTCAACTTTGTTGGAGAATAAAGCCAGAAATTGGATCTCGATGGTGTTCCCCTCAGTATCCTTGACGGAAGCCTTGAGATTTGGAAAAGAGTTGATTCGATCTTCATGCTTCCGCCAATCAAACACATTTAACCAAACATGCTTGGCATTGTTAATCCAATCTCTGGTAATCCCGTATTTTCGACCAGCGTGAGTGTTCTCGAAAACGGCTGGTCCAACTGGGGAAAGCTCCAGTAGATCTTTCAACTGCTGCAGCTTCTCTTCGGTAGCGTGACCCTTGAACGGCTGTACGTCCAGTGTGACGTCAGTTGGAAGTTTTGCGTAGTCTTTCATGTTTAATATGAGACTGGGTGCTGAGTGAATAGGAAATAGTGAATAAAGTATGAACAGAACCATCGATATATATATTTCAGTGAAGAGAACTCACTTGCTGTCATGCGCATCAATATTCATAGCTGCCGTTATGGTTGTCGTTATGGCCATCGTTATGCTTGTCGTTATGGTTGCATACGCTAATTGAATGACGTTCTAGCATCAGTTCGGCTATGCAAATTACCTTCTTTTCTTTAAACAACTTCCAATAGTTCAAGCTAAGGATCTCGGCAACTCACGACTTCTGCAGCCTATGTTGGTTCGATAGTGAAGCCCTCAACTTTGGCCCAACGCACGTCATACTCAACACAAAACGTACTAAAAAGCACGAGCCTAGCTTAAGAGGCTCAGATTCCAATGCCGCAAATCATTTCTTAGTAGCCCAAGGCTAGAGTTGAAACCTCTAATCAGAGACGCTCTGGTGGTCTAAGTTCCTATAACTCCACCCAACTATCCACAGACGGTCCGAAAAGGAAAAGTGGTCTATTGAGGTTAAGAGGCCTTGAACCAAGTCCAAAGATATGTTCAGCGAGATTATTGGTTTTGTTAGATCTAAGGATAGTCTTAGTCCCGAGGTCATGGAAACCAATACCTAGTCCGTGCTTCGTTCGGCTGGATGGATCACCCAAGAAACGATATCAAAACGTTGCGGAGATATGCCAGCTTCAACCCTGCAACTTTGTTGGCATCGCACGATAGTGGGGTGATCACATGACTTGTCTCAGACGGTTAAAACCACTAACATAGCTCCAAACCCCTCCTCTCAGGTCTCCCTCGCTCTCAACAATCATACAAGCCCAGTGCATACTCGAAATCATCCATCATGGTCTACACAATCGTCGTTCACCTTTACGCAAAGGACGACCAGGAGTGCATCTCCAAGCTCTCCGCCAAGCTCATCGAAGCCAGTCGTGTCTACTCCAAGGACAAGGAGACGCTCTCCTGGTTCGTCATGCAAGACACCAAGGACCCACGTGCTTTCACAATTGTTGAACGCTACGAACAAGAGAGCGTCCGTAACCCTCTTTGAATCCTAACTGTTTAAGCTTTGATCTTGTGCTAACTATATATCTTGCCGGGTTTAGAGTCAGAAGTATCACCTCGAGAACCCCTACTGGCAGACTTTTGACCCCTACGTCATCCCCTTGTTGGAGAAGCCTATGGACCTGAGGAGGCTTGAGGAACTCGACACCAGCAAGGATGTTGAGGTGCCGCAGTAGAATTCCGGCTGAGTTGTGTATAACTATTCGCAAAATGACTGAGAGAATACTGTACACTCAAGATCAGAGTTGTGTGGTGTCCAAATTTCAACCTTTCGCCGCCTCACCTCCCAGCCATAGCTTCTGAGTGTCCCGCAACGTATTGATGCGCTTCAAAACGCAATCATCTCTTTCCTGTTTCCTATCCACTTTGTAGGACGTTCTAGTCCCAATCAACCTTCAGTAACACCATCTTGGATCGGTCACTGCGTCGCCCTCAGCTCTGGATAACCTGGTAAAGCCCAGCCACCCTTATCCTCTGTCGAAAACCGTGCAATTAGGTCGGGGATATGAAGTAAGCAGAGCAGCCAAACCACGAAATGAGCAATGGCGATACCCCATTGCGTGATGGGGAAAAACAGTCGCATCAGAGACATGTTCAGCTTTTGCATCTCGGCAACAAACGGCCGCATCTTTTCGTGATAGTTGGAAAACGCCAGAGAGAGATCATCGGAATTCCGCGTAATCTCTCCTGCCAACACGTACGCGCCAACAAAACTACCAGTTGTGCCCATGCCGCTGAATGGCGAAGGGCAATATGCCGCGTCTCCCAGAAGCACCACACGGCCTTTGTACCATGTGTCGGTTTTGACTTGGACCACTTCTTGGCAGTAAAAGTTGTCAGTCGTCTTCATGCCTTGGAGGAACCGGTCTGTTTCCCAGCCAGCATCTCGAAATCGTTGGATCCAAAACTCTTTTTGCTGCTCAACTGGGGCTCTGTGGATGCTTGACAGCTCTGTGGCATCATCCCTGAGGATAAAGTAAACTTGGGTCTCTGTGGGATTGTGACTTCTGCGCATAATCATTCGACCCCCAGGGCTGAGGTATGACCTGCGAATATTGCTATCTGTGCTGATACGTGGAATGAACCAATATGCCATGTGCATTCCTATTTGGTGGTAGGGATCTGGAGCCTGAGGTGGCTGGATGGCTTTTCGAATGCGTGAACCCTGGCCATCAGCTCCTACTAGTAGATCAAAGCTGTCGGAGGAGCCATCAGAAAATTGGGCGAGGACTTGGTTCTCATCTTGTTCGAAGCTGTCGACCGTCTTATCGAAGATGTACTCGACGTTTTCTTTTGTAGCATCGTAGAGTATCCTGACAAGATCACCACGCATAATCTCGTATTCGGACGTCAGGGACTGGGCACCTTTGCCCGATTTATTGGCCATGATTGTCCCTCGGACTCTTCCTTGGGAGTCGACAAAAGCCACGCCGGCTTCATCGACCAGCTTTGCCCGGATGACATCAAGGAGCCCCATGCGCTTCACCACTTCGATGCCCTGAGCTCGAAGGTCTATTTGCGCGCCGGAGGCCCTGAGCACCGGAGAACGCTCAACGATGACAACGTGGTGGCCGCTGCGGGCGAGCCAGAAGGCCACAGCTGGCCCTGCGCAACCGCCGCCACATATGAGAATCTTGAGAGGCGCCATTGATCGAGATCAGCAACCTGACTATGAGATGCGGTGGTGTTTGGTTGCAATCCTATGCTTTGAATTAACTTGTCTTGTCGTGGGCGAGTCACACAACTTACAGTACTTCGGTGATTCTTTCAATTAGCAGGGCTGGATAACAGCTGTTTGGACTATTTGAGTGGGCAGAGACTGGATATAGTTGACGTGTGTGTGAACCTGAGGTGAATAACTTCGGATAACCGGCTTCGTCGGCGTATGGGACGAAAGACAGCTAAACGAAAACGGAACGCTTTCAACAAAGCCACTGCGGTCAAGGTAACCAATGACATCATATATGATGCTGCTCTGCTAACATGTTTCTTTTAATTACTCCGAGCTTACGTAGGTGGTGTTCACGACTTGTGCTTGTAAAGTGTAATCCATCAATGCATCTTTCCGTGTACGGCAGTATATAGGAGCGCCAAAGTCCAACTGGTCTTTCAAGACACATGCAACTGGAAAGCATGGGACTTGTCGGGGGCCTGTCTTGCTCCAATGTTTATCACTTATTTCTGGACACTAGATTACACTATCTTATGGAATGTCAATAGCCAACCTCAGCTGCTCACTCACTCGTACTTATTTCCCTACTCTTGTTTAAATCGCCCCATACAGGTCAAGGAAAATATGGCCGGCACCTATAACTAGCCCCCTGCTAGGTTGCAGTTCTATTAGACTTAATAAGTATCTCATAATAAAGAGTATATACTCATTATAGAATTACTCCAACGTTCAAGTATTATACACTAATCTTTGCCTCAGGTTTTAGGTAGACAATTATTTAACACTTTCACCCGCTTCCCCTGACCAGGGCAAAAGGACGTGCGCCGGGTAAAATCATGCCGATCTACGGCAACAACGGAGTTGGCCCAATGTTGCTGATCAGCTGCAAGGCCCAGGCGGGGTCGAGTTGGGTATCCTTCTTGGCTGACAAAGGTTCGGCCAAGTTTGAGAAATTCTGGTTGAAAAGGCATCATCCGTAGCTTTCTATCTCATTTTCCTAATTTCTTTTATCTTACAGCTGGGACACGCCCTGGAATATCAACACGTACAACTTATTGGCAACGAATATGTCGAAACACAACTGGCAAGACATTGTGGCCGAGAAGCGACGGCAGCAAGCTGATGCTATCTTGAGCTTCTCGGCGTTGCCCCTTTCACCTCCAGAAAAAACAGACCACTATGATTTTCCAGTTGACAGGAGTCAGCACTCAAAATATGATGCCATCACTGATATTGAAGATGCGGCTTTTCTCGCTCATAGGATTGCCAACGGCCAAATCACGAGTGAGGCGGTGACGAGGGCGTACATTGCAAGGTGAGATTCTCAAAAATACTGGTAATGAAGCGGACTGGATGCTAATAACGGGTCATATAGAGCCATAACTGCGCATGAAAAAGTAAAGTTATCTGAGACCCTTTCATGCGGTGTAGCTAACAACGCAGCAGACCAACTGGCAAGCTGACCCTACATAAACCTCGAGCTCTGAGTCACTGACAAGAACTAACACCCTTGCCATTCACAGCCTCACGGAAGTATTTTTCGAAAAAGCACTAATTAGAGCAAAGGAGCTCGATCGATTCTACAGCCAAGAAGGCAAGACCGTAGGAAGTCTTCACGGTGTTCCAGTTACTCTCAAGGACCAGTTCAATGTCAAGGGCTACGATACAACAATTGGTTATACAAGCCGAGCTTTTAGACCAACTGTTGACGATGCAGTCTTGGTTACGATGCTGCAACAACTGGGGGCAGTTGTCATTTGCAAGACCAATCTCCCACAAAGCATCATGGTAAGCCACATATCTCACGCCCTTCAAGCATGATACTTAGACAATCTAGTGGTGCGAGACCGAGAATCCCCTCTGGGGGTTGACGACTAATCCTATGGTCCCTGGTTACACTCCCGGGGGCTCGACTGGCGGCGAGTCTGCGCTCTTGTACATGCACGGGAGTCTCGTGGGACTAGGTACAGACCTAGGCGGCAGTGTTCGCATTCCAGCCCATATGCTGGGTCTCTATGGGCTCAAGCCTAGCGTACGTAGACTTGAGGCCCCAGGAGGTTATATAAGGCGATGCTGACAAACCTTAGAACTCTCGTCTGCCCTACACTGGAGTATCAGTCTCCACGGAGGGACAGGAGCATGTTCCCTCATCTGTTGGGCCTCTTGCTCGCTCTTTATCGTCCATCTATACTCTCATGAGAGAGCTTGTTTTTCAAGAACCCTGGTTGCGGGATAGCCACTGCGCGCCAATACCTTGGCGAAAAAATATCTATGACAGTACGCTGTCACGGAAGCTAACTTTCGGGCTGCTGCTTGACGATGAAGTTGTACGGCCACATCCCTGTATTACCAGGGTACTTCAAGAAGCCGCAGCTTCTCTGTCTGCTCAAGGCCACGAGCTGATTGACTGGAATCCTGATCTTCATGCAGAATGTATGGAAGTTATGGATTTGTTCTACACTGCCGATGGTGGAGAAGATATCCGTCGAGAGGTCGAAGCAGGAGGAGAGCCTTTCATTCCACACGTTGAGAGACTCATCAACCGCGGCAAACCAATTACCGTGTATGAGTACTGGCAGCTGAACAAGCGCAAGAGAAATTTGCAGCAAGCTTACCTGGAGAAGTGGAATAGCATCCGCTCGCAACGCACCGGGAGACCAGTGGATGCACTTCTCATGCCTGTTATGCCACACTCTGCAGTTCCTCACAGGGCTGCCAGATGGGTAGGGTACACCAAGGTGTGGAACGTTCTCGACTACACCGCTTTGGTGATACCCGCCGGTAAAGTTACAGCTGAAGACTGTGAAGCGCCGTGGAACTATGTACCAAGAAATGAGATGGATGAATGGAACTCCAAGGTCTGGGAAAAGAAGCGCCATGAGATGGCCGAGAATAACCTTCCCCTGGGGGTTCAACTAGTAGGACGACGGTTGGATGAAGAAAGGATATTGGCAATCGGGCAGGTCCTTGATCAGATCCTGCACCCGGGGTCTCGGGAGAACGAGTAATAGAAGCTTAGAACTCTTTTTATTTAGTTGGTATCCTGGATTTCACCATATCTATACTTTGACTCGCAACACAAAGCCAGTTTTTGCAATCCTTGCGGCGAGGGCCATAACGGCGCCTAGTAGAATTGAACTCCCAGCAAACATTTGCGCACCTAGATAATCCCCGTTGCCCTTCTTGATTATTGCACCGCAGATAGCTGGGCCGGTGAGGTTTGCAATACTGACAAACCCTAGAATCATACCTACACGAGTTCCGGTTCTGCTTGGATCAGGTGTCATGGTTGTCGCAACAGCCGGGAAAAGAGCTTGCAAAGCCGCCGCAATCCATCCATATATCACTGCAAAGACAAACAGCCCCGCGGTGGACTCAACAGCGGCCCAACAATACGCAAGCAGGCTTGCCGCAAAGCTGATTGGGATTAGCATGTTGAGCAGGCCCGTCCACCTATCGGCGATGATTGTTGGCATGATGCGGCCAAAGATGCCAACGCCGTTGAGAACCATCAACAGATAGATGGGCTCCGCCACTCCAATCTGGTCTCTGGCAAAGGTGCCAAGATAGAAGAACGCAAAGTAGAGACCCCAGAAGTTGAAGAACATGCTCAATGAGAAGAACAAAAAGGGTAGCTCGGTGAAGGCCGACTTGTCGATCCAAGGTCCGCTTGTTCGAGGAGGTAGACGGGGCTTGAACCAGATGAGACAAGGTAGATAGGTTGCAAGCATAACGAAGCCCATAATCCGCAAAGTCCAGGGAAACCCAAAGTTGTCGTGGAAAATCAGCCAGTTGATCAGGACGGGATATACAAGTCCGCCCACAGCAGCGCCAGCAGCAGCAAGGCCGACAGCGAAAGCTCGGTACTTTTTAAAGTATTGAGACAGAACGGCCAAAGCAGGGCAGAACGTGCAGCCGTTGCCCAAGCCTAAACAGACCGACTGTGCGAGGAATATTTGCCAATATTTAGTAGACAGAGATGTCATGAAGAGTCCCAGTAGCTGAAGAAGAACGCCGCAAGCAAAGACGGGCCGAAAGTGGCCGCCATCGGTCAAGCGACCTGCACCAACACCGACCGAGAAGAGAAAAAAGACTTGGACGCTTCCGATCCAGGATATTGATGACTCGGATTGGTCCAGAGTCTGAGAGTAGTATTGCTGAAAGATTCCGTATCCGTTTGCTACGCCCCAAGTGTTGAAGAAGACGATGTGAGTGAGCACGACTTGCACCCACGCCACACGGCCTCCATCTGGGGGGGCATCTAGTTGATTGTCTAGTTTGACTTGTTCTTTTTGAGGTGGCTGTTCAACGTCGGTTGAAGGGTGGTCGCCGTTGGCCAAATTATGCTTTTGGGAGAACCACATCGTAATGGCTTGGATGTGTTTGAAGGTTGTGGTGGTGAACTGATACCATGGAAGTCTTCAACAACTTCATGAGTATACCTACCAAAAGCATTGGAAATCTATGTTAGAGAACTCATTTGAGCTTCTCCATTCACCTTTTATCTTTCAACTTGGTCTAGGTTAGGCCGCTCTTCCCGACTCTACCGCCACAGCCGCTATTACCACTATATCCGATATAGCCGTCATTGCCGATAGCCGCGACGTGCATTCGTTAGTTCACGTGCAGCTCACCCTTCTTCACCACACTGTTTTACCCATATAAGTCGCTTTCATGTCCCAACTACAAGGCCGCAAACGTTCAAGGCTCGCATGCGAGACATGTCGAGAGCTCAAACGCAAGTGTGATGGTGCTCAGCCTTGCGGATCATGTATCCGATTCGAGTACGACTGTATGTACCAAGGATCCTCCCACAACAAGAAGAGAAAGCTTCGCGACAAGAACCATGAGCCCGCCACACGCTCTTCTCTAGGTCAAACAGATGCCCATGCTCTTCGCGGCGAAGATCGGGCACCAGCAACGACATCACCTGATTATCTCCAGCCATTAGAGGCCAACTCTGGAGCCGTGTTTCTGAGACGACTGGCCCTAAGACTAGACCCCAAGAATGCTCCTCGAATGCATACTTTTGCTTGGAACGCTTTTCTCGGAGCACGGAAAACAACCAGCACTCCGGTCTGCCGTTCAATCACGGACATGCTGCCTCAGAGTGCGATGCAAGATCTAGCTACTGTTTATTTCGAAAAGATCGATCCTGTCTATGGCTTCCTGGACTCTTACAGCATCACACAGCAGATAGGAAACAGATGGGCCACTTCGGGTGAGGACCAACCCCAAGACGCTATCTTGTGTGGCATAGCGGCTTTGGGGTGCTTATACTCGCATGTAGAGCCCCTGGCTGTTGAACTGGATCTGGTGGAGTCGGCGAGGATCAGACTTGAAGAGAAAATGGCAGATGCACCCTCCGTCTCAAGCATCACGGCATGGTTGCTTCGCGTCGTCTATCTAAGGGTCGCTGGAGCCCCCCATACAGCATGGATGGCAAGTTCTATACTCATGCACATGGTAGAAGCATGTGGCTTGCATTGTGAGCCATCGGACGAATCTGTTCTTCCCTCTCCTCATGAGGAAATTGATCCCGAGATTCGGAAGAGGCTACTCGCCGTTTCCCAGCACTTGAATATCTGGATTTCGTTCGATACAGGCCGATCAAGGGTCTCGATCTGTAATGCCGCAATGGAAATGCCTAGTATACGACAAGGAGATTTTACAGTCGAGCTCATGGAACTCCTACCATACTCGGCAGACCTCGATCCCCAGAAATCGTCCGACGCATCAGCCCTAGAGTCTTCCCTGGTAGCGGTGTTGAACCGCACTCACTCCATCCCGCCTTCGACGCTTGCCCAGTGTAATTTGATGCTGTGCCTCTGTCGCCGGCTACAATCAATGAACACATCTTTCACTGGACAGATGCTTGATCAGATCCTTTCACTCACCTCAAAGGGGATTGCGTCCGCGCAGGCGATCCTAGACGATCGAGCCCCTTGGCATCACATGGCCAATGTGCCGTTTCAGATTGTCTGTATACTACTGGCCATTGACACTGTTTCGTCCATAGCTCAGCTCAAAGATGCGATGCAGTGTCTCAGCAACGTTGCGGCGGTTTACAACACTGACGCAACTAGAGAAGCATTGAATACAGCGTCACTACTTATCCTGTTACATCAAAGGCAAAAGGAAAAGTGTGCGTCAGACCTCAATGATCTACTCAAACTTTTTCCGGTCACCCCAGTACAAGAGGTTCAGACCGAATCTACATCACAGCAACCGGAGGATATGAGATGGCTGAATAGCCTGGCAGGAGACTTATCGAGTCTTGATTATGCGGATTTTGATCGATTTCTATTCCCATCAATGTTTTAGTCTATATCAACTCTGGATGGCTTGCGTATTTCAATACATTCTGGCTTGTTGTGAGTCAAGGCAATAAAGAACTGTGATCTTAATTTAGAAACAAACACTTGCCGTGCTCTGGAGTCTGAGGGTAATATATAAGATGCTGATAATCTCTCCGAATCTTTTTACAGGGTCTTGAACAGCTCGACGGTACTGCATTCCCTAACTAATCTCTTAGCTGGAACCCGCGCAGTTTACAAGTTTTCAAACTAGGGCGTTTCGTCAATCATTTGCTGTTGGCGAGGGTGCTTTTGTGTTGAATGTAAACTTTTCTAATATGTAACAATTATAGCCTTTGAAAGTGGCCCATCTGGATTTGACAATTCAAATAATAGATGAGCCCCAACTTATCTACCGGCCCGTAAAGGTCTTTTAAAAATAGAGTCTCGGAATGGGGTATCTGCTCTAATGGTGATGAGATCGCTTCTATAGATAGAATAGAACGAATTTTCCAGATGACACAATGGCATGTGCAACGGTTGTATAAGTTAGTGGTCTGTTTGAACTTCCTATGATCAATCCATACCTCTTGCAATACCTCTTTGGTGTTTGGTCATTCAGTAGGATGAGATTTGGGACTGCAATCGCGAATATCGTCGACAAGATCTTGTTCGTCAAGGGAGCGTCATCATCTTCGAGATCCATCTTGACTTGGACCGCCCATTTGTATGTCATAAAGGATAAAACGTCACCTCTGAAGTTGCCGGTCAAAGCCCTCAGAGACGGTGGTTTAAATCCGGCTTGAAGAGAAAAGCTATATTCCTTGGAAGTCCTTGTAAGCGGGTATCGGATATGGATGTCTTGTAGTTATGAGTCATGTTAACTACGTGGTATGCGCCGGTGCGGATCTGAACCCCACCCCGCATAGATATTTATAAGCATTAAATATAAGTATCTTCCGATGGCGCCCAGTAGTAACTTACGATTATCGTGTACAAACATCCTTCATCATGTCTCTAACCAAGATCCTCGAGGTTCACCGGCCTGAACTATCGTCCTACGAGAAGCTGTACAAACACTTCCACTCGGATCCAGAACTATCAAACCAAGAAGTAGAGACGGCTTCCACTGTCGTTGACCATCTTCGCAAAATCTCGCCAGACTTTGATATTCGCTCAAACATCGGAGGACATGGTGTTGCTGCCATCCTTCGCAATGGTCCCGGTCCCACCGTGCTCTCCCGCGCCGACATGGACGCCCTTCCTGTTGAAGAGCGAACCGGTCTTGACTATGCCAGCACGAAGCGAGTTGTTGACCCTCACGGTCAAGAGCAGCCAGTGATGCACGCATGCGGGCATGATATGCATATCACCTGTCTTCTAGCATATGCCCAACTCATGGTCTCTGCCAGATCGCAATGGCATGGCACCATTGTTCTTATCTTTCAACCAGCCGAGGAGCGTGGTACCGGCGCTCAAAGCATGGTAGACGACGGGCTGTACGACCCCAGTCGACACAACGTTCCTATTCCTGATGTAGTCTTCAGCGGCCACGTTGTTCCCTCACGGGCTGGGGTTATCGGCATCCGCCCTGGTACCATGGCCAGCTCTTGCGATAACCTGCGCGTCACCTTTCACGGTCGAGGTGGACATGCGTCTACGCCTGAGCGTCTTGTGGACCCCATCGTTATGGCATCCAGCGCCGTGATGCGGCTTCAGACTCTTGTCTCGCGCGAGGTTCATCCCAGCGAGCACGCGGTGGTTACATGTGCAAGCTTCATCTCGGGAACCGCTGCGGAGAATGTTGTCAGCGACGATGCAACCATCACCATTGACATTCGTGCCAACAACCAGGGTACGAGGCAAAAGCTATACGACGGCGTCCTGCGAATCGTCAAAGCCGAGAGCGATGCATCCAATGCCGTCACTCCACCCATGATTATCCCGACCCGTACCTTTCCTGTGACATTCAACGACGCCAAGGTGACTGAACGGGTGGGGGAGGCTTTCTCCCAGCATTTTGGCCCTGGCCATGAGAGTTATGTTGCAGACTACCCCCGGCTCGGTTTCAGCGAAGACTTTTGTATTCTTGCGTCCGCAGTCGAGAAGCCTTCTCTGCTATTCGCCTATGGCTGTACCGCCCCTGACAAGGTCGACCAAGCGGAGAAAGAAGGTACATTGCTTGAGAGCATACCAGGCAACCATAGCTCGCTCTTTGCACCCCAGATCTTTCCTACCATGCAGATAGGCATAGATGCATATGCTGCGAGCGCTCTGGCCTGGTTGTCGGATGATGTGGTGGGCAAGTAGGCCTGTTCTCTATGAAGACAAAAAACGAGGGCAGAGAGGTTGACTTTTATGAATTTTTGGAACTCCATAGCCAGAATGATAAGCTTCTCGTTCTGGAGTAGCCAGGAATCTGTATAATACAAGCTTACAACATTCTCTAGTATAGAGGTATTCACCAGTGATACACGGAACCATAGAAGCAACGGTGATCAAGTTTTGACATCTCAATGGCTACAAATTTATCTGGTTTTGAGTAAGTTCTTATAGTTCTGGTAAAGCTTAAGGATGAACAATGGTTTCTAGGCATCTACGCATCCCACGCCATTCAAGTCTAGCAGCTCCTCATCCATGTTCCTGCATGCCCACTTAGGTGTATCACCACTCGGAGCTGTAACCGTGACATTCTCAGCCCGAATATTATCACAGGACTAATGGCGTTAGTGAATCTTGCAGGTTTCATAGCCTGTAGAAGAAACTTACACCCTCGGAACTGCAGATCAGGGAGCCAACGACGGGGTCATTCTTGCGCGACACAGTCCCTGAAAAGTCCTTGAAAAGGATGTCGGTAAGGATGACTTTGGATGGGTCCGCCTCACACTCTGTGGCGCTGACTGCACCGTAGCACTGATCGATCTTGATTGCCCCATCATTGTTGTCGTTATAGAAGAGCTCGTATGTGACGTTTCGGACCCGACCAGCTCCGCCTCCGCCAACCCATCCCTCGGGCTTCTTTACATCGGCTCCCGGCCAGACTTTGAGGCGGGCTCCGTCGGTCGCATTGCTCATCGATATGTTGTAGATGTAAAGGTTCTCAACAACGTCAAAGAGCTCCGGGTATTGGCCCAGAGACCCAACAGAGATGCCGTGTGACGAGTTACAGACAAGGCCTTGTACGATAATATTTGTACTGTTTGGTTTGAATGAAACACAATCATCGTCGTGTTCAATATGCGAGTTCTGGATAACAATGTTGTCTGAGCGATAAGTGTCCCAGCCGTCGAGGTTCTTGGCAACGCTCTTGGACGTCGAGCGGGAGTACATGTCAATATCAGTGATGAGTATGTCAGAGCTATTAGCAATGAGGTTGTGCCACTGCCGCTTGGTTAGTTTCTGTTTGTTCTCCGCAAGAGTGAAGCTCACATTAGGAGATTGCCGAAGCTTGAGTCCAGTAATGGAACCGCCTTTCCATCCGTCCGTCACAAAAAGCAGTGGACGCTGGACTTTAGAATTGTTAGCGTGTGCGTCATACCAAGCCTGCCCGTTGCCGTCAATGGTGCCTGTGCCAGCTCCATAGAGATTGATATCCGTGCCGCCCCATAACCACCAGGACGATCCATCTTGGAACGGGAACTGGAATGTCCTAGGTAGCCAACGGTCAATCTTATCGCAGAACTTGACAGTGCCGGTCAAGGCTACATCAATATGCTTCAAGAACCGCAAGTCCAGCGGAGTACAGATGGTGTACTCCTTGTCGAGAACGACGGTGCCCCCATTATTGCACTTCCTAAAACCCCGCAGAATCTTGGATGCGTCATCGCCTCCCTTTTTGCCTGGTTTGACGAAGCATGTCTTCTTCCGAGGAGTTGAGGTTGGGAATGCTTTGTATGGCTGAAGGGGAGTTGGCTCGTAATGAGGACGCTTTGGAGCGCGACCAGCGTCAATGAGTTCACCCAGCGCCAGAAAGGCGAGGACAAGTGCGGGCCGTACAAGCATGGTCAGATAGAGGCTATTCTATGAGATCACAGGTTCAAAGCTATTGGCGCTGTTTCCGTGTACTAGAATAGTCCTGCCGAGCTGAGCCAGTCAATGGCTCTTATATCAGGAGGCCCCGGTCGATCGTAGGAAGACTTTGGATCATTTTCCCATCCGAAGAGCAATAATCGACAGTTGTTTCTCGGGGTCTTTTCACCCGATACTGATATTATGCTCTTAAGGTCTCGGCAGTCCCCCTCCTTGCCCAGAGTCGGACCATCTCCATGCCATCCCCATGTTCTCCAGGTCTTAAAGTTGAGGAGCTCGGAGCTTCCCCGCGCACTCAGTGCAGATCCCCCAGCTGCAGCCGAGACAAGGCTGGTTGAGTTATTCCACCAATTATTGTTGCATACTCCCTTACATCCAAGTGCTTGCGCCCACCATCACCGGGTTTAAGCTTGGCGAATATCACCGATTCAACGCAAGGCCCAGTCTGGGGCCAAACAGCCGAAGTGACAGGATTCAGGCTAAAATCCACTCGTCCATCGCTATCTCAGCTCCTTGCTGATGTGAACGCATGTGATCTTGATGCGGGGAAATCAAGATGCTCACGGCACTGATTGATGGAGGATCTCGAGATGGAATAGGCTGGCGTGGGCCGTTATCAGACCGCATGATTTTGGCGCAGTGACACTGACCCACGGCAAAGGATCATCCAACCATGCTCTGCCAAGACATCCAATGGCGGGGACATTCATTCATCAAGGTAACATTGTTCTAATCTTGGGACGACATCGGAGCTTGGCTCCTTGTTCGTAGCATGGCTTTGGTGGTAACATCGAGCACCCTCCTTCAGGAGCCGCATACCCGAGACGGGGCCCTGGGTTAAAGGTCTATGGATAAAAGACCCCGACTGGGAATGCTCGTTGACCCTTTCCATCTTTTAAAGTAGTCAGCTCCTCTTCAGGGTCCTTCACAACGTTGGCCTCGAACCACTCGGCTCAGCGATAAGTCGATTGTCTTTGTCAAGCGCACGATCCGGCGCGAACACGTTTCCAAAATGGCTCACAAGAAGATTTACAACTGGTAAGTCCGCTTAGACAAGTCTTGCAGACGATCGTCTCCTGACTGTTGAATCCAGGTACTGTGCCATGGTTGCGGCCTTGTGCATGGTCCTCTACGGGTGCGTCCAAACCATCAACCCTCCCATCTAGATGTGTTGATAACATGAATCAAATCAGATACGATGCGTCCGTATTCAATAGTTTGCAAGGATCGGATAATTGGTTCGAATGGGTTGATTTGGACCCTGACGAAGATAGTTACATGCTTGGGTTAAGTACGTAGCCAAGCTGAGCATCACCTTGGGTATTTTGCTAACCACCACCAACTAGTCAACACGGGCTACACAATAGGTGCCATTGTCTCTGGCTTTTTCATTGGAGGTCCTGTCGCAGACTATCTTGGAAGACGCTGGGGCATGTTCATCGGATGCTTCATCACCATTGTCGCCACTTTCATGCAAACCTTTACTCCTTACCACAACATCGGAGTCTTTATTGCCGGCCGTGTTCTCATCGGTATTGGCCAAGGTCTTGCTCTTACCGCCGCGCCAGTATACATTGGAGAGGTTGCACCAGCAAACATCCGAGGAAAAGTCATGACGATCTGGCAGATGAACTACTCCGTTGGTAGCTTCATCGCATACTGGATCAACTACGCGTGCTCCAACAACCGCGAGGGCATGGGCCAGTGGGACTGGAAGATCGTGGTCATCTTCCAGATAATGGTTCCAGCCATCATTTGCGTTGCTGTACCCTTCATCCCCGAAACCCCTCGATGGCACATTCAGAAAAGCGGCAACGTCGAGGCCGCTCGCGCTACACTCGCCAGAATCCGCGACACAGAGCAAGAAGTTGAGGAAGAACTTGTCGCTATTCGAGGAGCGATCGAGTACGAAAAGGAGGCAATCAGAGGAGCAAATTACGCTGCTCTTTTCCGCGATCCCTCCGTCCGAAAGCGCATTGTCCTCGCCTTTCTTCTCAATGTCGGCCAACAGTTGTCGGGGCAGGGTACGCTCAACAGCTACTCCACTAGCATTTACAAGAAGGTCTGGGATGATAAGAAAAAGATCAACCTCATCAATGCTCTCAACGCTACATTCGGTATTCTGTTTACTCTGAATGCTATGTGGACCTCCGATCGATATGGCCGACGTTGGCTCCTTATGGTTGGAGCCATCGGAATGGCAACTTGCATGCTCATCGTTCCTGTGGTGGGCTTGAAGACACCAACATATGAAGGTGATGTCAAGTCTGAGCCCGTGGGCATCGCCATTGTCTTTCTCTTCTTCCTCTTTGCCTTCTTCTACAAGCCATCTTGGGGGGCTACGGTTTGGATGTGGACCGCCGAAGTCTTCTCCATGAACATTCGGGCTCAGGCTGTCGGCATGTGCTCGCAGATGCAAAACGTCGCCAACACAATTTTCCAACAGTTTTTCCCTATCTTTCTCAAGCGGGAGGGTTTGAAGTGCCTGTTCTTCTTCATGTCAATCAACTTCGTGCTGGCGGCCTACGTCTACTTCTTCATTCCCGAGACGAAGCAGGTACCCCTGGAGGAGATGGACACCTTGTTTGGCGGTGCTTCTCATGCGGCAAAGGGTGGTGATATGCTTGAGGAGAAGATTGCAGAGCATGGTGCTGCTCATCCTTCTGGCGCTGAGATTGAGGATAGTTCTGAGAAGAAGCGAGCCAATGCTCAGAACCAGAGTGTCTGACGGCCGAGACGGCTGCGTAAAGAGGGGATAACTCGTTGAGGCGGTTCACTAGATGAATTACTCTAACTTGACTCTGACACTTCAAGCTCGAGTTACAACAAAGAAAGATGAATTGTATCTACATATCTTGAAACAGAGCCAGTGACAGTATCTCTTACGCTTTTCCCTGGGCTCGAGTCGATAGGGTGTGCATAACGAGGTGCGAAGGGTTTATAATGCTCAACAAATAAAGAGAACTATTTTCTTTATAATTACAAGAACACATTGCCTTCAAGCAACTTGTATATATAGAGGTGAGAGAAGTAAACTATCTCTATACTCTATTATAAAGTTATAATTAATATCAGTATCAGTATTAGTGGTACTAGTACTAGTCGAAATATAAATCAAGTCTACACTAACTATCCTTATCTCTTATATATCGTAATCGTTCTTCACGGATCTTTCTTAAAGTGCTCCTTATAGTACGTATATCTTTCAAAGTGGGAATATCCTCACCGATATCACTACTTACAGGATGTCTACTTAAGTTTACATAGAGCCTCCTTGATGGCTTTCGACGGCATGGCGTCAAACTTGAGTTGGAGCGTCCGCAAATTTCCGAACAAACTGGTGAAAGCCCACCGTATCATATGTCGCGATACGGTGCATATAAGCCAAGTCTCTGGCCTCTCTAGTTCCGCTGACTTCAAGAACCTTTCTGGACAAGAAGGCTAGTTCAGCGGCGTATCTTGCAATGCCGAGCCACTTTCGCTCTTCTGTGGGAACCTGTGCGATGACGGCAGCCCAAACTGTGCTCCAACGATCTAATGCACGTAGCAAAACGTTGGAAGAGTCGGCTGGCAGCAGCGACGTACGATAGTTGAAGATAACGCTTTGCAGGGCTTTTAAGATGGAAACTGTCAGTACCAGTGCTTGTATATCGTGAGCCAAAGATTCTACTCACCTAGAATGATCGAGTAGAGATTATGAGCACCAAGTTGCCCAAAAGAGGCCGCTGTTGCATCTGTCCACTCCTCTTTCAACAGCCCGGAAACCGCTTCGCTGAAACATGAGAGATATGAAGTGTCTTGTATCTCGCGCTGCTGTGTTTCAAATTCACTCTGTGATCCCGCTTCCCAAACCTCATGTGAGCAGGGGAACTGCCCAGACATCTCTTGCAGTGTGATAGTTGGGGGTTGATTGAAAAACAGAGTGAGAAGTGCGTCGTTGATAAAAACCCATGTTGCAAGCCTGATGCAGTGTTCCAGGTTCAAAAACTCAGCCCAACTACTTTCGAGCGGCAATGAGTGGTGTTTCATGCCAAACAGCCCACCAGCTCTCAACGTCGCCACCAGCACTGGATGCCGTTTACTCGCGATTCTTCGACAGGCTTCTGCATCATGTTTACTGCCTTGCAAAGAGGTGATCATGCTGGCGGCTTGACAGATTTCGATGCCCTCTCTCGAGCTGGCCAAGGGAGCTCTCTGGTCGTTCCACTTCTTCAAGCCTCTGAATACATACGTCTCCGCTAACTCGAGTAATGCGACAGTAAGGACAGAATCGGAAGCATCGTCACGATATGGTAGGTAAATCGTACCAACTAACATCACGGCCAATAGGAGATGAAGACTCATCTTCTCTGGGTCAAAGGTCGGCCAGTGTACAAATGTTGCATGATAGTGCCTTCGACGGAAGCAAGCAGTTAGGGTGTTTTCGAAATGGGCGGGTGTGAAGAAGCCGTTCATGCAACTCTGGTTGTATTCTTCCTTTAGATGCGGCTTGTCGACAACCAGAATGTCTAAGTCGGCCACCAAGGAGCTCAGTCGGCTAGAGAAGGTATCCGTGGAGGCCACTATGGGGTCCAGGCCGGCAGGAAGCTGGCTAGAGTTCTCCAACATGTCTTGAAAGAATTCAGTGTCTTCCATTAGAGTGTTGGAAAAGTCTAAAAGAAGAAACCTGGGATCAATTGATACAGGGTCCAGAGCCCAGTCAGTAGTACCACAGGTAGATTGATTCTTCAAAGCGAGTGGCGCCTCTGAATCTCTGGCGGGCTCTGCATCCACCCTGGAAACCATAGAGTTTATGCTCGGATCACTAGCGCGCAGCAGAAATGACAACTTGAGGCGATCATCTCGAGGAGGTTCAGCTGGGGTGCTGCGCGTTGATGCGGGCTGATGCGAAGGATCATGGCACACTGAGCTGTATATGCAAGTGATGTTTCGAGATGAACAGCGCGCGCAAGGTAACTCAGAGTTACACGATACCTTCGTCTTGGTACAAGCATCGCAAGCTCGCAGTTTCCTCCCCCGTCTGGCCTTGGGCGGTAGAGGACGGCCATCTCTTGCTTCACAAGTCCACATGTGGCGGCGGGCAACGTCGACTCGACCAAAGCATCGCTGGCAAAACGGGCAAGCATTTTTCCGCCCCTGGAGTGCGTGAGCAACAGGGCGTTGACAAACAGGGCAATGGCCTGATTCAAGAGTCGACATTGAATTGGCGAATGAGGGAAGCTCAATTCGAGACGGAGAGGAGACGAAGGATCGAAGTGTGTTTTCTCCGGCGCGTCCAGGCTTTAAGCGGGTCAATGTGGTTGTTTTCCGGCAAAGGACCCACCACTTGAGTCCTACGACATATAACCACATGCTGAATCTAACAACGTGGATTCTTCCCTTTCTTTTCCTTTGAAATTTCCTTCTAGATCTGAATGACAGGGGCATTTTCATCATGATTCGATCAAAGTTGGCTAGATGTGAGTATCTTCTCTTATGTGGCTCTGTCGACTTACACCACCGTGGCAAACTACTGAGTTGCCTCAGCACAATTGAACCACAACAATAGCGATAGACAACGAGAGTGCCATTTTGCTGACATTTAGTAGGCGCAGTTCAGCCTTTGGCTTCCTCCAGTACGGCGCTAGGTCCCCGACGGCCACTGCAAGTCGAACGATTATCGAGTGTCCATGCCCTTCCGCAACATCGAAACAGCTCATCAGATGTCAAGAAGAAGGCAACCCCTCATCCGCATCCAGCAGCCTTAACAGCAGATGTTAAGCCGACTAATTTGATGGAATATGCTTTGTTTGTTGCCCTTTGCCCTTCGTAAACCTACGATTTGCCTCTAACTGTGCCCTTAATCACAGAACCAGCCTCGACCAGATAGCCAATTGGGCTCGCAACGGATCTATGTGGCCATTGACTTTCGCTCTCGCATGTTGTGGTATCGAAATGATGCATGTGTCGATGCCGCGATACGATCAAGACCGTCTTGGTATTATCTTCCGCGCTTCTCCTCGTCAGTCAGACGTTATGATCGTGGCCGGCACCGTCACCAACAAGATGTCCTCGGCTGTCCGTCTTTGCTACGACCAAATGCCCGAACCGCGTTGGGTAATCAGCATGGGGTCTTGTGCCAACGGTGGAGGATATTACCATTACAGTTACAGCGTTTTGCGAGGCGTGGACCGTATACTACCTGTTGACGTTTACATACCTGGATGCCCTCCAACTGCCGAGGCGTTGATGTACGGGGTATTCCAGCTGCAGAGGAAGATCCGGAGCACGAGGCCTTCAAGGATGTGGTATCGCAAGAAGTAGATGGATTGTTAGCATGTAAAGCAAGGACTTGGTAAACCACGAGTGCTGTGGAAAGAGCTCGAAAGAAGGCATGACATTATTTAAGAGTTGAGCCAACTAAAATGAACTTTTCTTAATTCTCTTCAGCTCTTTTAGTATCCCTTATTGTCTGTCCATTCCCCCGCTCATAACGTTTCCAAAACATAATCACACTCTCTCTTCGGTTTCTCTCTACAATTTCTTATTTTCAATAGAAGTCTTCCGCTGGCACTAAGACATCCAAAGTTCCTTTAGAAATTGTACTTGGAAAATTCTCGAAAGATTTGAAGTATTTGTTCTCATCCAGGCTCGCTGCCATAAACACAAAACGTCCCTACCTCAGGTCATCTTGGCTTTTACCCTTGCTGATAGCCAGACCAGACTGGCCTGGCCAGCGACCTCGTCGACGAGTGCTCTCTTGGTTATTAAAGATGACATGAGCGTTTTTTTATGATTGATTTGTTGAGATGGATTGTCCCATAAGTGGAAGAGCAGGTAGTTCTCATAGTCCATGAGGACTAAGATAACCTCTCACGATGCATCAGGCATGAGTCTTACCTACGGTATACACGCAAGAAGCTCAGAATGAGGCAATTGTGTAGGCATGCTGCATTGGGTTATAATGCTTAAAACTTGACGAAAGTTACTGATGTTCTTTATCATTGTGGGAGCATCTGGCCTTTGAGAAAGCAAGAGCAACTTACATGGTGGCATTTTGCCCAGGTATTCTGGCAAACTACTTCATTTTCTTGGGCAAGCCAGGCCTCATGGTTTGCCAGACATGTGCAATGACCTATTAGTTTTTCCATATATTTGGAGTGTCGCCGTGAGTAGCCGAAGCAAGAAGCTACCAGAGAGTCACGCATGCCGACGAGGCCAATGATGGGCATGCAGGGGCATGCTTTAGGATACCTCCTCTGCACAGCCAGGATGAGAGATGTGTCAGTACCAGCAAGTAGTATGCCTGGTTTCCCAGCACATGGTAAACAAAGTGAACCCTCTTCAAGCCTGCCCTCGAAGCTCGATTGGAGGCCGCCCGGGTAAGTACTTGAAGAAGGCTCAAAGGATCTGCTGGGCATCCTTCCTTCAAAACTTTTGATTTCGGTAAAGGATATTCCGCCTAGACAAATTAGAAAGGATCATGTCGCAGCAAGGCTGATAGCCTTTGGTAAAACTAGTAACGCCACATCCATGTTCTTGGCAAGGCTACAAGGTTTGTGAAACCCATCACAAGGTGTACAGTTGTCAGTTGGTAGGCTGTGTTCGAGTACTACCCTTAGACTGACAGCCGATCAAATATTTGATCGGCTGGGATGAATGATGCCTCGATTTGGGGTGCCAAGGACCCGGCGATCCAGTCAGGGGCGCTGCGGGATATGTCTAGGCGGAAGCCTAGGCTTCTGATACAATTAATCGTCAGAGCTTCTAGAAGCGAGCTAGCCCTAATGCACAGCCGCCAATGTCTTGACCATCTCCCCGGAGATCACAAGTTGGATGAGGGGGTAGAGGGGCTCTGCTGTGGCTATGTTGGAGAAGTTACCTGATGTGAGGGGAAAGTGGTCACTTGAACATCTGACTTTAGAGAAAGGGTATCAATCAATCGGACTGGTTACCAGCTTGAGGCAGCCAGGCAGCTCCAAAGGTGAGCCAAAAGTTAACAAGATCACTCATGTACGCCATATGACATGGCTCTTTACGTTATGCGAGTTTGAATCAAGTTGGATGTCCAATATGCTGCTCTAGATTTTACCCACCAGTACCTATGAAGGCAAGGACAACGGTTCAATGACCAGCCACAAACAATCTTGGGTAGGTAATCTCCAGGATAGCAACGGGGACATTGCAAAGAGCAAAAAGTGTCCAACTGGAATGTTAATGCACAGAAGCTGCTCTAAATCAGCCTAGAAGAAAGCCCTGACCCACCAGCCCACAGCAGCTGTGCATCAGGTGACCAATCATGGCAGTGTTTGGCGCACGCGCTTCTGTCTTGTAAGCTTAACCCCGACAAGCTATTTAATGCCCCATTTTTAAAGCGCTCGGGCAACTTGCCCAATTCGATGACGCGACCAGTACATCCCTCGCCGGTTGGCAGGGTCCTTTTGAGATTATCAGAAAAAAGAGTCCAAGGTGTTTGCCACGAGATAATCAGTAAAAACGACATGAACTGCGGATCAATTCTAGATAAGTAGGTAAACAAGAGGGCAATGCCAGCCGCCTGCGCCACAATCTGATCGCAAGGCTTGTTTGAGTTTTAGTGTCTGTCCAGCGTTGCGAAATCAAGCCCGAATAAGCCCGTGATCCTTTTAGCTTACTGTGGCCGGCGACGAAAAGAGACAGTCGTGGAGGCTAATTTGTTTTTGCGCTGTCACCAGAAATTGCGTAGAGTTCAGCTCGCCAGCCACCGAGAGCCCAAAGGCTGCCTACCTGCTTCCTACAAAAAGGACGGGCTTCCCTGAAAGACTGAAACAACAAAGCAGTCGAGACTTTTACTCAAAAACATCACCTATTCCCTGGTCACCACTAAACAAGTGCTGTCACTCCATTGGATTCAAAGGGTGACCTCATTTATTGCTGAGCACCTGCGCCTTGCTAGTCGGGCGATCATCGACCTTTCGCGGAAGCCCTCTCGGCATCATCACTCTCTGCTCCTTCGGATACACGGCTGACACGGCGATCTGTGAGATCATATCCAAGGATTCCGTCCCCCTCCACATCTGCATTAGCCTATCCTACGGATCCTACGGATTTGCTCTGCCTTGTGGAACCCCTGTCCCCTTCATAACCCCCGTCATCACTTTCACCTGCGACTTGCGACTTATCCCTGAAGCGGGCTTCCATCTCTTCAAAAACTTATTTAAAACTCTCCAACTCCCCACCCTCGAATCGAGCAACTTCAAGATTTGGTGTCTTACACGAAACTTCGACGCGTTAATCGATTAAACCTGCATTCTTTTTACGGGCTATCGATTTTTACTCTAATTGCTACGACACGCGCTACGCCCTCCCTTCCTCCGACCCTTCGTCATACCAAGACCCAGATACCACAGTCAACATGAGATTCGACTTCACAGTCTTGTATCTCTCCCTGCTAGCCTCCGCAGCCTCCTCTGTCGTTGACGGCCCCCGCCACATCAAGCGCATCGAGTCCGAGGCCAGCGTCGACGAGCACGAGCTTTACAAGCGTCGTGGCGGCGGCGGTGGAGGTGGACGCGGTGGCAGCTCCGGCGGCGGCAGCAGCGGCGGTGGCAGATCCGGTAGTGGGAGCAGCAGCGGTGGAGGACGATCAGGTGGGCGCTCAGGTGGGCGCTTCAGAACCGGAGGCGGCCGTTCTGGCAGTTCTAGAAGCTCATATCGTACAGGTTCAGGTTCGGGTGGCTCCCGTAGCGGAAGCGGCTCCCGCGGCGGCTCTGGTCCGCAGCCCAGCTTCGCCGGCGGTCGATTCTACCCTGGTGGTGCGGCAAAACCGTACAAGGCTGGTGGCAGGAGTCCGCTTGGCATCGCTCCCTTTGTCCTCCTTGGTGGTGCTCTCGCCTTCTGGCCCGGTGTCTGGCTCTACGGCGCCTACATGTACCCCTACGAGAACCAGTACCGCTTCCGCAACGAAACGAGCGACAAAGACGAGGTTCGCGATGTGATTTGCGGCTGCGCCCAGTACTCCCCCTGCGGTTGCGACGACAACAACAACACGGATTATTATAATGAGCTCATTGGCGACGGCAGCTTTGCGGCCCTCAACAAGTCTATTGTCAACGTCGCCAAGGTCAACGGAACCATGACTATTCTCATCAACGGTACCCTCCCCAACGGCACCACCCTTGCCGAGGACGACGACGACGCGGAGGATGATAGCAATGCTGGGGCCAGCATGAGGGGCTTGGTAGAAGCTCTCGGCTACTGGCCTGCCGTGGCTGCTGTCATGGCTGCTGTGTTTGTGGCGTAGTTTGCGCTGACTCTTTCTGTGCGTTTTACTAAATTCTTGTACTTATGGCTTTCACGACTACTTCTCGACGACGATCGGCTACGAAACTGGATCGATAGATGGATTATGGGCTTCTGCGGCGTTCTCAACTACGGCGTTGATACCACTATGGGCTTGGGCGAACTTTGCAAGGCACCAATGGTTAGGCTTTTACCTTTGATGTTGAACTGGGCGGTTTTATTGTAATCAAAATTGCTTTGTTCGCTCTCAATTACAACTTTACTTCTCTCAATGCCTCTGGTCTCTTCTAATGTATGGACATGATCAGCCACCAGCAAAGCCAGCATCTTCACTTGAAGCCGGGCACCTAAGATGTGAAGTTGGCTGATCGCGATGTGCATGACAGAACACAGCCAAATCCGACTTATTTACGCCCTGTGCCATGATTTTTTTGCATCCTTCTTCCTTGGATGCACAGCTGCTGTTGTCAAGGCATATTGATACACCAATGGCCTGCCCTTTCCGGCGTGTCGGTCAATGCAAGGATGTTGGTCTAGACCAAGGATGCACAACGATACTACGTAGTAAATCGTTATGGTGCCACGGCGTTGCGTTACCAGGGTATTACGAGTGATTGATACAAGGATCGCAGGGCAAGGCAGACATCAATGTCTGACTGCTGTAGAGGATGTCCAGTTACCCATTCCAATATAGCATCTGACGCACCTCAAATCACATCCTAACCTGGAAGTCGCCGATGGACTGCGGCTACTGCGCCTACTGCGTCATTCAACGTCGTTCTATGCTGTTGCGAAAAATTACAGATGAAGAAATGCCTGAGTTAATTGGTGGTGTGATCTGGCGACGTTCTAAGGGTGTTCTTTACACCTCGCGTGTCTGTGCAAAGAATCGGTGGAAGATTCGCCCGCTTACAGCCGCCTTTGGCTCAACCATATCAAGTGTTTGACAAGCGATGTCATGTGTTGTCTTGTACGCCGGCTACAAGCTTGTCGCGTGTCATGCTAGTCAGTGTGTCATTACGCGACACCTACTACTCGAGCGCTGATAAGCCGGTGTAAGTTGGTGATTTGATCGAGGTCAGCAACTTGTTTTGTTCTCGCAGCAAGACGATTGCGACCACGAAGCCTGTAGATTGACGATTGAGATTCGTGGTATCGCCAACGTGGTCTCACTAGGTGCATGCACATTGGGCTGATGTCCGTCATTCAATGTCCAAGCAAGCCTTTTGCTTGTATTCGTTAGTATCAAGCTGGGGGCCATAAATATGTAGGTGATCATCCATCTGCAATCCAAATTTGCCAAGGTCTACTGTGTGAGAAATGGCAACTCTGATAGGGCAATATACCACGAGAAGCCAAGTGCTCGTATTAGCATGCCTGCTACCCGAGACTCATCGTAGAGTCGAATGCATGGTGGTCTTGAACCAGGCACGACTTATATCGAAACTTAAGACGTGACATGTAAATAAGTGTGCAAAATTGCGATTTAGTGAATAAGAGCTTATTAAATAAGAAGATAGCACGTGAGGTGTGGCCGGGAAATTGAAGCATACCGGAAGGGATCCCAGGAGACCAACGTCTCAAGCACGGGCAATATTGAACAAAAAACTTGAAAGCGCAAGACATGAGACAGAAACTACGAAAACAAAGTTGAGATGAAATAGATTCACGCGAATACCAATTCTCACGCAAAACACGCATAATAAACAAGCCTTGCATGAACAGTCCATCCATGATGGAAGGGCGACACTCACGCTTGGCAGTGAATCATCAACCGACGCGCGAGTATATATGCACTGCTCATGACATTCGCTCACTGAGATTGTGATTCCCGATTCTTCATTCAAACGTCAGCTTCAATCTCCTCTTCGCCGCATCAAAGTACTGCTCTATCATTTAATATTCAGCTGTCAATGTTATCTTCCCATTTTGATTGTGGAAGCACCTTGCCTTTGAGAGAGCATCGAGCATGATATTGCCTCTGTAATGCTCAGCGCGTGAGGAAAAAGGCAGACTGGTCCTCTCCGGATCTCACCAGTGTTTCCAAGGTTTGCTTCGCACAATAAGAGAAGGACCAAACGCCAATGCTTATCTTGAATCACTCGACGCGCTTTTAGACCTTGAAACGCGAACAAGCAAAAGGTGAGTGGTGCTGAGCAGGTGAAACGCCACTTCCAAACGCTGCCCCACCTCTGAGCGCACGGACCCAGTCCCTCTGCTTCTTCCATCCTGAATCTTCATTGGCTGACTCAGCACTCCAGGCTTCAAGGTTGTCGGCCACTTTCCCCCGTGCAGCTACCGTGACGAGGCAAGCGACCGTGAACGCAATAAACTCAACTCAACTCAACGCCACGACGACGACGACGAAATTTCTACGCGCGATCTACGACTTACCCGTCAACGCGCGAGCACGATTATACTGAGAGAAGCATGGTCTAGGCACCCTCAACTTGCTGCGGCTTCGAGGCAGTCGAGAGGGGAGATTGCAAGACCGCGACCATGGCCGAGAAGAACGAGTTCTCGTCCTTCGACGAGACTGCCTGGAAGGCCCAGGATGCCGCTGACGAACGCGAAATCTCACGACTACTAGAGCAGAGTCAGGAGGGCGGAAATGGCGGTCTTAAACTCGACGACACACCCTTCGATCAATCTGGCAAGGCAGACGACGCCGAAGACTTTGAGGACATCAGCGACGATGATCTGCCGGACGAGGAGGAGCCCAGCGCTGGCGTGTCCATGGAGATGCCCGGTCTGACTGACGACGGCGGAACGAGTAACGATGCAGATGACCTCTTTGGTGAAGGCCCCTCCTCACCTGACCCGATTCTTGGCCCTTCCTCACCAGCGCCTCACGTTCGCGATGCCGATACTGGCGACGACACTCAGCCGATGGACGTTGGCCTCAGTTTTCCTGGCATCAATTTTGACCCAGAACCTCATCTGGACGGCGCGAACCAAGACCCCGACATCCCCGCACCCGCCGAAACAGTCGAGGATCTCCTCAAAGCCACCTGGCCTGCCTACAAGAAAGGTCATATCTTGACATGGAGCGAACTTCTTCCAGCAAAGAAGGCGATCTGGAAGGAAAAGAAACCCACCAAGAAGCCGAAGCAGCTCGTCACCAGCAAGCTCACCCTTGATCTTGCCCCCGACCAGGAAAAGCTCTTCCGTATCCCCGGCCCTGCAACAACAGTCCCTACGGCAAGACAGCAAGAAGAGAGGGGATTGGTGCTGTGCGGCCAGGACCAAACAAACCGAGCCGAAGATACCGTCCAGTTTGATATTGACCAAGAGTCCGATTCCGAAACTGTTGCCGGTTTTAGCCTACGCGATATTGAACTCGCATGTGAAGACTGGAGTGTCCACATTAACACTGTGGAAGCGAACTTCAAGGCCCGGCAGTCTGCAGAGCAGGAACAGCAACAAGCGCGCAAACGCGTATTTGAGGAACAAGATGACGAGTGGGATGCAGAATTCTTGATGGATATGGCTGAAGACGCGCCGCCTCGCCCAAAGAAACGGAAAACCGTTAAGCTTGGCCTGCCCCCAATTCCTCAATATGTGGCTCCTTCGTTTGACAACTTCGAAGATGCCACACGCCGAGGTGCCAAGCGTGTTCACCTTGACATGAGCGATCCTCACCTCCTCCTGGAAACACAAGAGCAGCAGAAAAGTGCAAAGCGCCCTCGTCAAGACAACAAGCTCAAGCGCATGGCCAACGGCAACTTGGGTCGGGATGTCTCTCAGCGATTCAACATTTCCAATGACGAGGCATACGAAGCGCTCAAGGAGAACCACCAAAGCAAGGTTCGCGCAACACTCGGCAACATCTCCGTCGAGCACAGTATGCCTGCCATCAAACTATCGTGGCCGTACTACAAGGTCAAGCTCAGTGGCACGACTGATGAGTACCATCGTCCTCGCTTCAGGTACAAGAAGTTTGCTGGTCACATCATCAAGTTTGACAAGCCCAATCACCACAAGCGGAAGCAGATGAAGGGCAAGGCGCACGAAGTCTTTTTGAAGTCCAGGGACCTGAGCATCAACGATAACTCCGTCGCCGTCCTCTACGAATATTGTGAGCAACGACCACGCGTTCTAAGCAGCTTTGGTATGGGCAACCGTTTGATCAATTATTATCGACGCAAGGACAGCAATGAAGACGAGCAATTGCCCAAGCAAGACCTCGGCGAGTATCGTATGCTTCTTCCCGAAGATCGATCACCATTTTCCCTCTTCGGGACTGTCGACCCTGGTGAGACGGTCCCGACGTTGCATAACGAGATGTATCGCGCCCCGGTCTTCAAGCACAACCCGCGAGGCAGCGATTTCCTTGTCGTTCGCAGTACCACCGGCGAGCAAGGGTCAAAGTGGTTCATGCACAGGATCGACCATCTATACGTCGTGGGACAGCAATTCCCTTCCGTCGAAGTTCCCGGACCCCATAGCCGAAAGGTCACGAACGCTTCCAAGAACAGAATGAAGATGCTCGCTTTCCGCATGATCCGACATAGCGATACCGACAACTGTCAGTTGTCCGACATAACAAAACACATCGCTGATTCCACCGACACTCAAAATCGCCAGAAGCTCAAAGAGTTCCTTCAATACGATCGCGAAAGCGGCGAAAAGGGCATGTGGCGATTGAAACCCGGAGAGATCCTGCCCGATGAGGGTGCCATTCGATCTATGATCAAACCGGAAGAGGTTTGTCTTCTTGATGCCATGCAGCTCGGTATCAAGGAATTGGAAGACGCTGGCTACGACCCTCGAAACGCCACAATCGACGACGACGTTCAGGTGCAAGACGCAGATGGAGAAGACGACGAGGCTGATGAAGACGGTAGCAGAGTGGCCAAGGGAACCAAGAAGCCGCCAGAGAAACAAGAGGAGACGCTCGCTGATAAAATGGCACCGTGGAAGACAACAAAGGCCTTCATCGATGCCTGCGCACAAAAAGCTATGCTGCAGCTTCATGGAGAGGGTGATCCGACAGGGCATGGTCTCGGTTTCAGTTTTATCCGCACGTCGATGAAGGGTGGTTATATCGAAGCAGTTCAGGGACCACTTGCCACGTCCGCGGACGCGATGGAGCGCGAGAAGCGAGCTAATGGTGGCCACGCCTACAACGTCAAGAAGCAGCAGGCCATGTACGAGGAGGGAATCCGAGAGATCTGGGACAAACAAAAGACTACGCTCTCAGACGGCCAGGAGCACGACGACAAGGATATTGCAGTGACTGAAGACGAGGACGATCGATTCAACGTTCAGTCGGCCATGACACCCGCCCAGTTTGATGACGGCACCAGCCAAATTAGTGGTTTGACTTCGTCGAGCCGACACCTGCGGCGCGCTATTCGCATCAAGCGACAGGTCCGAATGCCCGATGGCAGTACCCAGGAACGAGTTGAGGTCGTACACGATCCGGTTGTGATCTCGCAGTACATGAAGCGACGGACAGAGGCGGATCTAGAAATGAGAGAGTACGTGGCCCCACCAAACTCCAGCAACCCAGCAACGAGACCATACGGCGTCGGAATCCCTGGTTCGGAGAGGGACATTGTTGGACTCACGTTTCGAACACCGGCTTACTTGTATCTTTGTACAGCATTTACAGCTCCCGGCCTACGGGTAATGCCGACCACGACCGTCTTGCAGGCATTAGGTATGTTCTTCCTTGATATCATTAAGCGAACGGCTGTACTAACGAAACTGCAGAATCAAGAAGGAGCTCGAACGACTCGAGAAGAACAAGGCCCGACGGCAAGCCCGAGAACAGCAGAAAGAGCTGCATCAGAAAGCCAGTGTCGGAGATGCTGGGTCACCAAGTGTCAATGGCGATAAGATCCCCACTGGAACAACCCGCAAGTGTGCCAATTGTGGCCAGGTCGGGCACATCAAGACAAATAAGAAGTATGCATTCCCCAATCAAACCCCTCGTTTCACCCCCTCCCTTGCAGCGTTTTGACTGGTGGCAATCTGCTGGAGAGAAACCCAAGGGAAGGAAAGCACATAAAACTTGTCTTCAGCTTCTCATGGAGAAGAGCGACCGGGAGGCACGCAAGCGCGCAGAGCTCAAGGCCCGACAAGACAGAGCAGCTATCCGCCAACAAGAGCAAGCCGAAAAGGCTGCGAAAAAGAGGGAGGAGATCGACAATCGAGCTGCCGAAGCCAAGCGGCTGCAGGAAGCGAGGGCAGCGCAGAAAAAACTGAAGCAAGATCTCCAACGTCACGCCCAGGAAGAAAGGGCACGCGACGAACGATTAAAGCGCGATAGGCAAGAGCTTAAACGCATACAACGAGAACGGGCAAGGCCCAAATGGCGATATGGGTCTCACTGGCATTGACAAGCGTCAACTCTCGCAATCGTCACCAGCAGCATCTCTCACCCGGCCTCTCATTTCCTTTGTGCTTGAGACATCTTTACGAAGCCCCTTACTAACTTGTGGCTCAAGGTTATGTCCACTGCTTAACGGTACGATGAAAGCGGACAACGGTGCGGCCGAGCACGGAGGCTTTGGTAACTACAACGCTCCGACGGGCAATGCTGGGTCGCCGAGTTAGGGCAACCACACGTGAACGATATATCTCGCCGTTTTTTGATCAGAAGAGGAGTTGGGGAATACGGGCTCCCCCAGGGTTATAAAAAGCACGAGGCACAGAGCTCGCCGACTGTGATGGTTCACTGCATTTTGAAAGGAGTTGGGGATACTGTCTGCTTCAGGGAAAAGGGGCTATGCGGCAAGGAAAGGCAAGGCCCGGCAGGCAGACTACGAGACCGTAGCGCCAGTCACTTAACCAACATTATTAATACTGTACCAAATGAAGTCAAGTTTGGTGCGCCTTTTGTGTTGCTTAACCTAGGAGACTGGTCGGCTATCTGAAGATGTTGAACTATCAGATACAGCCAAGTGGAGCTGCACCAAGGCCGCTGCAACCTCTCCGGTTGCGTAGCGATTTGTTGGACTGAGGCTGTGTCTTGAAGGTGATGTGAGGTGAGAAACCTCTATCTGATGCGGTGAAGATGTCAATAGCCAACAAACTCGGTGGTGCAAAGGCATCTTGCATCAAACCTCTGACCTCTCACGACGCAGAAGTCCTCAAAGACGGGCCAACCCACCAAATTAGACCCATTTGAGTGCCCACAGAAAAGCCGGTGGAAACGGGCTAATTGGCCTGGGACCGAAGGAAGGGGTGGATTGCATGACCCGGAACCCGCGTGAGGCTGGCATGCATAATTGTATTTTTAGAAAATGACGGGCCTAGGGACGGGGTTTTATGGCGGGATATTGGCCGGGGGGACGGGAATGGCTGGGAGACGATGCGAGGATTAACGTGGGCTAGATGATGACGCTTAGACGAGAAGAGGATGAGATCTACGGAGCAAAAGGGCTGAGTTAAACAGAGTAAGGATAGAGTACTGACTGACGGCTGATTATCATGAAGTGGCATGTACCTTGGCTTCTTGATATTAAAGAGCATTCTCAAGGTTATGACCCTAGGAGAAAAGTTCCCACCGGGAGAACCAAGAGGTGTACCGGTAGTCGCAACGCAGGAACAGAGTCATACAGCTGCGAACCAAACAGAAGTGCCTGCAGCAGGATGACGGCATTCTACAAGGTCCGGCCTGTCCGGGACGGTAAACAAGAGGCTGTCATAGTACGGCACAAGACCACAGAGATGCAAGAAGTAGGATGAATACGAAAGCTGTTGCAGCAGAAACGGTGGGAAGCAAGGGGGAGTAGGCTCAGCTGTCGTGGGGCCAGGGGTATGAAACTCGAACAATCAAGATCCAGATGCGCTCCTTGTGCCGAGAGGAACGAAGCCTGAGGAGCAGTATGAGTTGAACGGTGTGATTTGGCTGTTGCGCTGTCAAAGAGTGGCCCGTGGGTGATATCGTCGGGGCTTGATTAGCCCAGGCATGGTTAGTTCAGCTACAAGGATGGGAACTCGAGCCAGGACTTGACCTGGGCTCTCGGGATGTTTTTTGTGCGCTGGAAGCTTGATTCATCAAGACTAGTTTCAGATTGATCGACGAGAAATAAACGCTTCTCTAGAGCGAGGATGTTGCCTACTCTGGTGCAAGTTGAGAGTGACGCCGAGGGACCGTTGATTCCAGGGGCTCTCCCTGTCTGGTTTGCGTTGTCGTGGTTGCCAAGAAGAACAAGGATTCTCGGTGGCTAGGAAGGGCTTGAACAGAGAATTTCTTTTTACTGCGTAACGGGCAAGATGGAAACGTGGTTCGGCTCATGATGGACGTTGCATCTTGACATGACGGGAGGTTGGTGGCTGGCCAAACCTGACCTACTGTAGCGGCCGCATTAGGGCCTTGGGGTCCCTGAACGTTGACGCCTTTTAGGGGCCCGAGCCCTCTGCTACAGGTGCCCGTGGCCCACCCGCGAGTCCTGCCCCTCAAGCGGAATCCACTCACAGGCCCCTTAGCTAAGCATCAGCTTTTGTTTCCCGCCTTCCATGCTGCCTTCTTTTTTTCTCCTTGCCCACGAGTGAACACGATCCGTCTATTATTAGAAGCCATCCCAACCACAAATCCACAGACGCCAGATCCAGCCCCATCGAACGTCCATCTGCCTTTTGGGGAGGGTTCAGACCGTTTTTGTCGCATTCACCCGCGCATCGCAGCGCTGCAGAGTCGCGACCCGGATCGCAAGCGCAGCCGCCCTCAGCAAAACAGCGCATCTTTTGTCTACCGTCTGTCTCTTCGTGTGTCGAGCGCATCACCGCGTCTCACTCTCTTGCGCGCGCGCGCAAGGCCTTGTCGCTGATACCTCTTCACGTGCTGCTGCTGCTGCTGCCAATCTCGGTGAATCTGCACCAGGTATTCTTATATCAAAAGAGATAGACGCGAATCGTATGCCATCCTGTCGCAGAGCCCTCTTCCATCCCCTCCCATCATCAGGGCTAAACGGGGTACCCAGCTAGGCTTGAGATACCATCAGCGCGCTACTGCACAAGTACCGTACCACCAATTCACGGCCGCTAAGCTACAAAGGTCTACAACGGCCTCAGGGTCCTGATCCCTCGGCTCTTCCCATCTCCTTCGCTTCCCTCGCGGTTCAAATCCTCCCACTCCACCCTCTCTTCTTATCCGTCCTTAACTTTCCACGACCACCCCTCGACAGCCGCCTCCGTCATCTCACTAATATTCTTCCTTTCTCCGGCCTTTCTTTGCATTTGCATTCTTGGTGCTCATCTTCTGTCGACTTTTCGCTCGCTAGTGAAGCGCACTTTCATCTTCTTCACCTGACGACGCAGCTCGACGACGCTTCTTTGTTCTCGCTTACGCCAGGCCGCCCCACGACTCGACTCGACTCGACTCGACTCGACTTTAGTGGCACATCCTTTCGAGCTTCAACACCTCAGCTTCTCCTCGCCGCATTCACCTACGCGCTATTTAGAAGCACGGCAACCCATCCAACAATCCTGGCGCTCCTAACTGCGATCCCGCCGCGTCCCTTCGCCGCCAGCGACTCATCTCCCCGCGTGGAAACGCGACACCTACCCCTCGACCCCAGACACACAACCTGCCAAAATGGGACGAAGAAAGATTGAGATAAAAGCTATCAAGGATGACAGAAACCGCTCTGTGTAAGTTGTCCTCGAGCCTTGCACGTCCAAGCGCAGGAAATCACCTGTGATCTTGTCAAACCCCCACGACTAACTCGGCGCAAACAGCACCTTTCTCAAGCGAAAGGGCGGTCTTTTCAAGAAGGCGCACGAACTCTCCGTCCTCTGCTCCGTCGATGTCGCCGTCTTTATCTTTGGAAACAATAAGAAGCTCTATGAGTACTCATCAGCCGATATGCGGGACCTCATCCACCGATACCAATACGTGAGTTCTCCGAATAATCTTGCCAATGCCCAGGCGCATTTGATCGCATATTGTTGCAGCCTCGGCCTTCGCAGCATTCCATACTGACCGGACAATAGCACGGCGGTCCGAACGAGCATAAAGGTCCGTCCGACTTTAACGGCGGTCATGACGACGACGAGGAAGAGGAAGGCGATGGGACTCCTCCCCATGCTCCCGAAGGTGTCGATAACCAGATGATGCCTCCCCATTATCATGGTCAGCCTCAACCTCCCTTCCCTCAGATCCGACATCATACGCCTTCAGCATCACCTCCAATCAATGGAGGCCCGTTTCAAACACATCCAGGTCATCCCATCCAGCGCGGACATACTCCACAGCCTTCAATCGGTTCACGGCCGGCATCTCGAAACGACGTTCGTCGGATGGGCCCTGGCATGGTCTCTCAGCCTCCACCTCCTACGGGCCCTCCGCACCCGGGAATGAGCTACATGCCAACTCCTCCCATCTACAACCCTCCTCACCAGAACAGCTTGATGCATCAGCAAGGAGCCCACCCTTATGCCTATCATCAGCCGGGACAGATGCAACAATCGCCGTACATGGAGGAACGAAGGTCTCCAATGCCCTCCCCGATGCCGCCTGCTTACACCTCGCAACCGCCCTCTCAAGGAATCCAAGCCCCTGCGCGCCCGACCCCGTCTCCTCAGCCAAACCACCAGCAACTTCCTCCGAATCCTGTGCCTCAAATCTCGCCGCCTCCGCCTCAGCCGCAACAGCAACAGGTCGAGCGGCGACTACAAGATCCTCCACCGCCCCCTCCTGTGCAACCCCGGACGGATTTCCAAGAGCGCCCACAGCCACCCTTACTCAACACGGACACAGCCATCAAGAAGTTACCCCAACGCAAATCACATAGCATATTCACACCTATTGAAGAAAACCGATCCATTCTGTCTCAGCACCTCGCCTCTTTTGCCGCAGAGCCTGCAAAATCGGAGTCTGCCGCTGCGGCTGCTGCTGCTAATGCAGCCAACGCCGCTAATCGCTCTCAGTCGGTGGACGTGGCTGCGCTTCACCGGCTTGGGGATGCTTCAAAGTTACCTCAGCTGCCGCAGCGCGCCCACACACAGGCGGACGAGAAGACGCGGACTGTTTCCTTGTCATCAATACCAGAGACGACTTTGACCCCGCCTTCGCGGTCGAATAGCGCCAAGGTTGGTGGTGGTCCGGGAGGAGCACGGCCTCGTGGTCCCCGTTTAACGGTTCAGATTCCTGATGGCGGTTCAGAGGCGGGAGGCAGCGCAACAGGGACAGGGACAGGGACAGGGACCGGGGAATCAAACTCACCGCGAAATCACACAGAGTCCACTACACAAGCTCCTCAGCGTCACAATTCTCAATCATCACTGGTCCTGCCTCCCCCTTCACCGTCTGCCTCAGCAATACTCTCGGCGGGGGCTACAGGTCCACCGAATCCCTTTGCTAGGCCGCCTCCCCAGCAGAATGTGAATGGAGAAACCCCTGTCTCTGCGCTGCCGTCGCGGTTCCTCACAAACGAGCTCTTGCCGAGTCCGAGCAGCTTCTACCCAGATTGGAATTTCAGGGGTGGTGATAGCAATACGCTGCCTAGCCCGCTCAACTTTGCGACCCCGGTTGTTGGATCAGGGCCTAGCTTCCTGAGAGATGACAATATGAACACGACTCCCAACGCCAACTCGGCCAGCAACAACGCCACATCAAACGCCAGTGGGGGCTTCAACTCTAACTTGAACGTTGCCACGAGCAATTCAATGGCGACCAAACGCAAAACTCCAGAGATAGGCGCCACAGCTCAAAATGAGGCTGCCGAAGAATCGAGCGAAGCAAAGAGGATCAAGGTTGAGTGATCCGACTTGCGATTTTTGGTCGCTGCAGATGACCCGTCTTCAAGGCGCTTCTTCCTATATGTGACAATCAATGCGACACACGGGGCTGGACTCTGCATGCCGCTCACGACCGTAGAGCCTTTTTTGTCGTCTATGGGAGTTATTTCACCAGATTCACCTTTTTACCTCCATCCTTGTCGGAGACGCATCATCACACCCTTCTCGAGTGAGCCACTCTATCTTTTCAACACATTGGGAGGCGTTCTTATGGATGGGTAACCTTTCGTCTTAATTTTCATTCTTATACCTAAGGGTCTACAACCCTATTTTTCCTATGGGGGTTCACTTTTGGACGTGCTGGCTGGGAGACATGGTCATAACTCATGTTATATGACGCAAGAAGGCGCGAGAGGTGCCATGCTGGGGACTTGAAGTCGATGTTATGTTATTTGTGTGCTGTTATGATTGGGTATTTCTTATGGGGACCTAGGTAGTCTAGATGATACCGGCATGCCACGTTAGTACTTTATAGTCACTATTCATGAACTGGATTAAATCATCAGGTACAGTGGCATTTCATGGGCCATGTCTTGTATGTAACTAGGTCAAATTATTTCATCAAAATATCATTATTCGTAGATCTTCTAAAAGTCACTAGCCAGTCTATAAAGGTATTCATGCGTAGTTCAAAACTCCCTTGAGAATCCACTGCTCATGGTTAGCATCACATTATCACTCATGATCTGATGGAACTTACCAGCTCCCCATTGCCAACCTGTCCTGCCACTCGGTCAACCTCGACCTCGTCCGGCATCACCACCCTCTTACCATCCTTCTCCACCCACCAGACCTCCTTACCGCCGAGCGTCTTGACCTTTTCGTCCTTTGGCCACGGACTGGTCGACACGAGATGCGCCTCCACGAACCGGCGCATGTTCATCCGCGCGCGATCCTGCCCCGACTCGCCCTCGTAGGCATCTGCGCCGAGCGCAGCGTACTCCTCGGGCTTCTCCCAGGGCTTGCGCGGCAGGGCATCGACGGCCGAGTTGAGCGGCGCGAGGACGGTGGTATTCGTCTCGAGGTCCCCCAGGCGGTCGTCGGTGGAGGGGTGCAGCCGCGCAAAGGAGGAGAAGGAGGTGAGGGCGCGCTGGGTGCCGAGGACGTCGGCGAGGGCGATCGAGGGCTGGTTGAGGGGCGCGTCGGCGGGCATGATGGGGAGGTG
>JAJODA010000841.1:0-44710 GCA_021730345.1 Fusarium cicatricum | reverse complement strand
ATAACAAAGAACACAGTTTTCTTCGCAATTTAAGCATTATGACCCAATGCTCACGCATTTACAGCCGAGGCAGCTTCAACTCCAACAGGCATCACCAAGCACCAGCTTCGGCGGATGATGAACCGACACAACGGGACCTGACCCAAAATGGGCCGTTCCAGACTCGTCGCAGGGGTTAGTCTTGCCCGAGTCGGCGATGATGCTATCGTCAAAGCAATTCCTGGATAAACTCTGGGGTAGCTTTGGTGGACTGGATAGCCTTTTAACCTTTACCAGATCACTTGGGGTTGCATTGCGGAGGGTTTGGCCTCGAGGAGCCAACCCTGATGCGACCTAGCTACGGAGATGGCGCCCGGCAGACGATATCGGCAGGCCAGATTGAGGGTTGCAAGAATTCTTGGAAACTGTTGCTTGGACCGCAGTGACCGACGGTCTACGCTCAATCAAGCGAGAGGTGGTAATGTGGCCTTGCAGTGGCCTATGTTCGTAGACACTCGAGTCAGTAGAATCTATTCATTATGGCCTTGACAGTTTGCTTGATGCACTTTTTGACTCGAGGCACACCAATTTGAACAGCTACCGGGAGAATGCATCCATATTTACGCACCCTCCACGCATGGCTTTGCTGACCATGCCTTGGTTTCGGTTCATGAGACAACGAAAGTCGACGATAGTTTCCCAGTTTGACCTTGTTACTCCCCAGCCCTTTCGGTGGCATCTACCCCGTGGGGAATCCGGGGATCTGGGGAAGGCTAGGGCCCACGAAGCTGGTCCCAAAAATGCATAAAATGAGGTGATAGCCCATGCATTGAAAGTTATTGTCCAGATCATTCATCTCGGAAACATTCTCTAGTCCTTCTCCAGACTGCTTCGCGATTCAGCATTGGCACTTTCTTCTCGAGACTTCATCATGAAGGACCTTTACGAAACCGCCATCGCCGCTGTTGGCGATATCGACGATGACCTGGCAATGAAGAAGCCAGAGCACGTCGAGCAGATTGGCCACGCCGCAGCTGGCGAGGACCACCAAGAAGGCCCTATCAAGGCCATCCGCAATCATCCCTGGGCGTTCACCTGGTGTTTATATGCCATCTACGTCCTCATCCTCACCAGTTTCGACAACCAAGCCGGCGACATCGTCATCGGCATCCCCCAGTTCCGCAAGGACTTTGGAAACGAGTTCGCTGGCGACTATGTTCTTCCTGCAAAGTGGCAGTCTGCTTACAGCGGCGCTCCCGTTGCTTCGTATGTCTTACCTCTACTTGCTGCTGTGCGTCGCTGACAACTATTTGCTCTGCAGTGCTGTCATCGGTTCTCTCGCGGCGGGTTACATCGCCGACCGGATCGGCCGCAAATGGACCATGTTCATCTCGTACATCTTCATCTTTGTCGCCGTCACCGTCGAGACCGTGAGCACCACGAACCCTGTCTTTTTCGCGGGCAAGTTCATCGCTGGCTTCCCTGTCGGAGCCTTCATCACCGTCAGCATGACCTACATCGGCGAGGTTGCGCCCTTGGCTCTTCGAGGAACTCTGACAGCCGCTGCAGCCATTGCGTTTACGATCGGTCCGTTTATCATCTCACTGATTGCAAACTCGACTGGTAGCGGCACTACTCGATGGGCCTACCGGTCTATCTTTGTCTCGCAATATGCTGTCAGCGGTCTTGGCTTCCTTGTACTCCCCTTCATGCCCGAGTCGCCCTGGTGGCTCCTTGACCATGACAAGACGGATAAGGCTGTCAGGTCTCTTCATCGCCTTGGCTATAACACTATTGAGACTGAGAAGCGGATAGCTGTCATGGCTCTTACGCTTACAGAGGTGCGCAAGGAGACTGAGGGAGCTAGCTTCTTTGAATGCTTCCGCAAGTCCAACTTCCGCAGAACCATCATTTCAGTGGCCCCTATGAGTATCCAAGCTCTCTGTGGTGTGTTTTTTGTGGCAGGCTACTCGACCTATTACCAGCAGCTTGCCGGTTACACTGCGCATATGAGCTTCACCCTGGGCATTGTGCAACAGGTCTTGTCCATGCTGGGCAACGTCACTTCTTGGTTCCTCATTGACAGAGTCGGTCGTCGAGGTCTTACCATCTGGGGACTTGTACTCTTGACCATCATCTTGATGATAACCGGTGGACTGGCTGTCTCGGGGACACCCGGCGCTATCAAAGGCACTGTTGCTTTGCTGCTTGTGTACTGCTATTTCTACAACTGCACCATCGGCGCAACTGCATACTCTGTCCTCACCGAGATTGCCACTTCTCGACTCCGAGCCAAGACCGCCTCCATCTCTCTCGCCCTCCAGAACTCTCTCTTTGTAAGTAAGCCCACGACATGTTGTACTTCTTTTACTAACGTGGGTTTCTAGACGATGTTTGCTTTTGTCATTCCCTTCCTCTTCAACCCCGATCAAGCGAACCTTGGAGCAAAGGTGTCTTTCATCTTTGGAGCCATGGCTATTATTTCAGTAGTCTTTCTCTGGTTCTACATGCCCGAATCTGCCGGTCGTTCTTACGAGGAGTTGGATGAGATGTTCATGAAGCAGGTTCCTGCTCGCAAGTTCAAGACTTTCAAGACAGAGGCTGAGAAGAAGTCGGGTTGTTAAAAACTGACTAAATAATGTATGGTCAGCTTATCTGCGAGCTTATGCCGATTTGAAGTTGACACCATTGTTTAAACATGGTAAGAGAATTTACGGAGATAACATACTGGTTAATTTACCATCTTTAACATGAATCATTTAACTGACTTTGCTTGAATGACACAAAAGAGCAGTGTTTGAATCTAGTGAAAGATGGGAGTTTGCCCTTGTACTGTTTCCATCACTTGATAAACTCAGTGAGCATCGAGGACGGTATTCACTTACTATAAAGGCTCATCTTAATCTAAGTATAGAGCCTAAAACAATTGAATTATAGGTAGTAGTATTAGTATTAGTCTTAGTATTTTTACTAACTCTGTAACAGGCTACCCTAGATCTTACATGTTGCTGGCCTCTCCTATGCATTGCATCGGGAGACGTTTATTGCGACATACCTTTTGAGACTACACGAGAGGAAAACAGTGTCTCAGGAAATGTACAAAAGGCTCTTCACCAAAAACACCAGCTTCAGACCTTACAGTTCAAACTTTTTGACAGATATTCACTTAATTTCTGCTTCCACATCAGGTCAATACATCAAATTGAAACCAGAGTACAATTGACTCAAGCCACCCGCCCTCTCCTGGCTTGGCTGCTAAGAAAGATGCATCTTTCCCAGTGGCGCTTTGTATTCCTGCCACATTCCCTTCAAAACCAGTATTCCTCCTTTCTCTCCTTAGTTTCGAAAGTCCCTTGTCTTTGGGGTCGATCTTGTCTCAGCGCCACTCCCTTGCATCTGCCCTGAGATCACGAACCTTGGGAGCATTTTCGATGGCCGGATCAAGTCGCGCCTGTGAGAGGTAAAGGGTCACCTAACTCACTCCCAATGGAACTATATCACCTCCTTTAGCACCAAGGGCCTCCAAGAAAGTTGTATATAACTAGACCGTAAGAGACTAGCAGGCATTGGCTTCAAGTGGTCCCTTTTGGTGTTCGGGTTTAGGCGCGTCTAGGGCGTGACAACTGTCTTCTTTACAGGAGGCATGAATTGTCGATATTTCACTTTACAGCTCTACTACGTAGTACATGTTGCAAATCGACAGTGAAAGGCCCAAAGAATCCTTGAACAATCCGGGATTTTCAAGACACAGACCCATTATTGTTGGAGTTTTCAGTGAGACATTGAGGCTGGTAAACCCCCTCCATTCCTCAGACCCAATAATTGCCTCCTTCAACCCCTCCAGATCTCAATCGATTCTCCCAGATACCAATTGGCCAAGATTGTATTCAGCTTAGCTCGTTTCAAGGCTATGGATGTGCTCAGCTGCTGACCCAGCCCAACCACACCCAAGCATGAGTTATCCAGCTATACGAAGAAAAGGTAAGGGATGAACTTTTGGGCACCCTCACCAAAGCTCCCTGCGTTAACTGTCCCTTCCAGCCGCTCTCGACATATGGCCGCCAGAAGGTGGTATGTGGATCCCTCCAAGATCCAATCTATACCGAGTATCCCATGATTTGGAGCCGTAGTATGTGGGCCTTGACATGAATAATCGTCGCTACCAACCACACGGACAACATGTCTCGCCACTCGAGAACAATAGTATAGCTGTATTGCTCCATAGTGCAGGTCTCCAGGGGCAAGAATGTTCTTGAACCGCGCGCCAGACACAAGCAGGGATATTCTTGCCTCAAGTATATCAACCATGGAGTCTCTCTGTTTCTTCCGATCAGCATCATCATCAAATACTTGAGTCGCAAGCTACACGTTACAAAACAACAGCCACCTGGCAACTCAAAGTTCAAAGGCCTACAACGACGAAATCAAAAACCAGTCACTTGACGTTTACGATACCATGAGACCCTCTCTCACCCTCTTGGCTCTCGCAGCCTCGGCCCTTGCCGCCCCTCAAGCGGTTACAGACGACATCAAGCCCAAGGGAGCCGCGCCCGATGGCTGCTCTACATCTTACGATGGCAAATTCGAAGTCACCATCTTCAAGAGTGGAAAGTCCAAGCGTGATTTGATCCAAGTCAGTTCCAATCCCGTTCACTTGAACGCCCGTCCACTAATCCTCCCTAGAAACGATCATGCAACGGCGAAGGTGTCTTAGTCATGACGCTCAAAGACGGTGTCCTCAAAGATGCCCAAGGCCGCACGGGCTACATCTCTGAGAGCTATCAGTTTCAGTTCGACGGGCCTGCTCAGTCTGGTGCAGTGTATACAGCTGGCTTCTCAGCGTGCTCCAACGGAACACTGGCTCTTGGTTCATCTGCTGTCTTTTGGCAATGCCGGTCGGGAGACTTCTACAACCTGTATGACCGGCACTGGGCTGACCAGTGCTCACCTGTTGAGTTTGGCATCATGGGTTGCGGAGGAGCGTCCAAGGCTGCTCCCAAGAAAAGGGTCGTTGGGAGCAGTATTGTAGCTACGACCGTTGTGACGGTCGTGTCTGCTGGAACCACGAAAGAGGTTCCCACGACGATTGCTGTTCCCATGTGCCAGATCGGCGACGGCCAGGTTCAGGTTCGCACAACACCCTGCGATGATATGGACATGCCCATCATCACTGCTCCTCCTGTTAGCCAAGTGTCGGATGGCAAGCTCCAAGTTCCCACGGCTGCACCTCCTGCTCCTCCTGTTGAACCTCAGGGTCAACCCGGGGGCAAACCGTCAGAACCAGAGGATACTCCCGAGGGCGATGCACCATCCAATGACAAGGGCTCTGACGGAGACTCGCCGCCCGCCACTGGTGGTGAGCCTTCCGCTAAGCCTGCTGGAGAGCCTGCGGCTGGTGAGGGATCGGATAGCGACACAACTCCTACAGATGATGAGGCTCCCGCTGACAGCGAAGAATCTGCTGGTGCCGAAGAGCCTGCTGCAACCGGAGGACCCGCGGCAACCGGAGAGCCTGCGGTAACTGGAGGATCCGCAGAAACTGGACAGCCTGCCGGGGCCGATGAGCCAACAGGAACTGATGAGCCCGAGCTGTTGGCTACCGACAGTGCCGCTGCCCCCTCAAGAACTCGGGCCACAGGTAGCTCTGATAGCAAGCCGACAAAGGCAATCAAGCCTTTCAAACCCCAATCCTCTAGCAGCAGCGAGGATGATGAAGAGTCTGATAGCAGCTCAGATACGACTTCGAGTGATGAAGATGCGTCATCAGAGTCAGCAAGCCCGGAGTCGAGTGGCTTGAAGATTCTACCTGGAGCTGGCATTGCTTTACTCCTTGGCTGTATTGGAGTCTTGGTGGTTCTGTAAAAAATGACAAGAGATGTTCTGATTCAGTTTGGTTGAAGTAATGAGGCAGCTTGGCCATGGTTGCATGAGGGTTTCACATTCACATACTGGCTAACATAGACGAGTGCTTTGGTTTGGAATAGGTTCATCTTTTTGAATTTGAGTTAGAATCTTACATCACTCTATAATAAAATAGTTATTCCTCTATGTATGTTACCCGTTACTCTCTCCAAGGCAAGGTGCTTCCACAATAAAAAAGAGCACGGCTTTCTTTACACTTAAACATTATAGCCCAATGCTTACACAGAGAATAGTTGTTGCTCGTTATCACTCATAGAGTTTTCCGCGCAATGACTCTTACTCAACCACAGAACACAGACACGGTTGGTTAATGATACCGGACTTGGTGTTACTATTGAATAGTTTAAAGCTTAGAGTATTGTACAAAGTTGAGAGTTACATGTGCAATACAGGCTCTATTGGCTACAAATTCTGTGTATAAATGCTAAGTGATCGTTTGTGAAGTTTTCTCAAGGCCCCTTTCAATCTTGTTAAGAAACATACGAATACAGTAGTTCACTGTCCCCATCCCAGCCTTCCCAGTATATGCCCGTCCGAACATCATCCTTGTATTCAAGACCCTGTTTTTCAAAAGCGTGCATTCTATCTACAATGTCACCCCTAGAATGCATATGTAGAATTGTAAACAGCTTGAATCGAAAGCCCGTTGGTTTCCAGCCTGGCTCGAATGTCTTCTGCCACGAATCGGTAATAAACGGCAGAAAAAGCCACTTGCATGACCATTTCCAAGCCAGCTGCGACGCATTGCTCGTGATCGAGAAAATCACAAATACGTACTCGAGCTTTGTAAGGGCCCCCGCCGTAGATAATCTGGAGGCAAGGTACAGGACTACCAACGCCAAAGGGTAGAGCTCCCATAGTAGGAATAGCATATCGACCAAGACCTGCACCTTTGATAGCGAAAGGATGATCAGCGCATCGTATACAAATCTCAGCACCACCACCGTCTTTGTGGATGTAGAGAAAGTATCAAAGTGCTTGCGGCAGATGGCGATCAAGAAGATGGTCGAGGCAAGATCGAGCATCCATAAGAGAAAGTAGATCATGTAGAACCATGACCACACTAAGCTAGGGTCGGGTCGTGGCGGTCGTCGGGATAAAGGAACCAGCTCTGTCGGTGGATCTTTGGAAACAAAAGAGTCAGTAAAAATTCATAATAGCCAGCCAATGGCGAGAACTGTCGTTGGTGACTGGGCATACCGCAACGAATATCCATGCCCCATGGATGTTCTAATATTCGGGCCGTTGCCCTCTCATTGTCTCCTTCTCCATCACCCTGTGACTGTGTAGGTTTGCTTGGGCTTACCGCTTGGACAATTATCGGGCAATCAAAGGTAACTTCAAATCGAGTGTGTGTAGATGGTGTCGGCGTATTTTCCGTCCCTGCATCTGGGCTTCGTGTAACTTCCGTGACCTGGAATAGAGCTCCCCTAGTCGCAACATTGCCACGTACTCTCGCTAGATCCTTCTCTAGGACTAAGGTAGAGGTGCCGGCTTTGAAACTGGCGGCGAAGGTATCGTTGGGTTGACGGAGTAAGGTAATGCTAAGGTGAACGACCTCAGATCCATCAGCCTTCAGCACCACACATCGCCTTGTCGCGGGTCCGTCCGCTAACCTACTGTCTAGCTGTAGGGCAGATATAGCCTCCTCACCAGTCTTCATTTTACCTTCTAATGTGACACGGGAAGTTCCAAGTTGAACTTGAGGCTCAGCGGTAATTTGAATCTGCTTCGGATATAGCGGCAGCCACCTGTTGTTGTGATGACCTCCTGGGTTGTATCGAGGCCCATCTGAATTGAAAAATAGGCTTAAAGGGAGAGCTGGTACACTCCAGAGTAGACATTTCATTCTCTCCGACGCTCTTTTGAGCTTGAGAATCTCGAATGCGTTGAAATCAAGCAAGTTGGCGATAATTATATGGATATCGTCCCACATCGTGGTCGTCCGTGTCGCAAGCGTGTTCCAGCAACGCACGAATTCTTGATAGAGCGTCTCATCATCAGAATAGCTATACGTGCCTGTGTCGTGCTTTTTGTCCTGAAAATGGTCCATCAACACATTCTTGAAGGGCCGTGAGACGAGTGAGGTAAGAACTTCTTTAGAGTCCCTGCTAGGTACCGCTGTCATCAAGTTCAAGAGGCCACTCTTTCGAAGTCCCCTGACGAGCCAGGGAATCAGAGAAATATGCCTGCGGAGCATCTCAAAGATGGAGTCTGTCTGAAATGCCCATTGGAACTTGCTCGGTTGGCCCACGGGGATGTCGAGAGGATCTTTAGACCTCTCTAGATATCGAACTTGGCACTGCCAACTAAGAGCGGCCTCTTGATATGTCCAGCATCTTCTCATCCATGCAGTTAAGCATACTCTGGCCAGAATCTCACAGGGTTCAGTGCCAGGTTTATCCAGGGAGAACTGCTCTATACCAGAGTCTAGCACCAATACCTGTGCTGCACTTGCGTAGACGGACGCCATCTGGTTGATTGCCTTAGTCCGCAGGTCAACATGCTCCTTTCCGACAGGAATACAGAGTGTATCCAGCCAGAACCAGCGTAACTTAAAGTCTGTCGTCATTCGCATAATGTCCCACCGGATGGGGCCAATATCGCCGATGCCCATCAGGCCCAAACCTGACGTCTTCCTTCTGGAATGTCGCAGTTCTTGAATGTGTTTCTGCAAACGCACCATTTGACAATGTGGTAGGGAGTTGGCACCCGGATTGCCTAACCCATCGGACCAAACGTGGGAGAAGGCCACATATAACGTGTCGCTGGTCATCTTCTTTACTCTGACAGTGACTTCTCCCTTGTCATCTAAATCCACGCGTACGAGAGGAATTCCACCTGCTGCTATAATTGACCGCACCTCTTCAACCGGGACGGGTAGATGAGAACATGTGCAGTTGGCGGAAACATGTCGGGTGGTATAGTTGGCCATGTCGACGTTATTCGCGACGCATTCTTTAGCTGAGCAGCGACCGTGCGAGGTTTTGCTGGTAATGCTGAGCCTCGTGATATAATAAGCTGCAACGTAACTGTACGTCTCGCATATTTGTCGGGCAACCAATGGGCAATAGTTTTGAGCTGTGAACTCATCCAGCAAAAGCTGGCACGTCGGTGTAGCTCGATGATGCTCGCCTGAACCTGAGCAAAGAGGTGTGCTACGCTCGATTCGCCCAACATGATCGAAATATCCAACGTTATCTAGGTCTTCGCCTAGTGTGATAGCCTCGTTGAGGACCCCGGACAATGTGCCAACCAAGATCTTGGCGGACAGGAAAATGATTGGTAACGGATATTGGGAGCTCTGGGGGAGTTGTTCAATTGTCTCCAACTGTGTCAAGACACGTTGGAGAAATGAAATCATAATTGTCTTGTCTTTGAAGATCTTGGTGAGGTCCATTTTGTCTAGGTCCTCTTTTGTTGGCGGATCCATAGCGGGAATGACTACATTCTCTAGCCATTCATCTAGCAGGGCTTGTAATGGTAGGGAGCAGATAACTCTGTGTTGGCTTGCGGGACCAGTGCTTTGGATACAAAAGTCTTGTACATCGACATGACGTTGGAAAAACTCATCGAGTACGCCAAAGTACAGCCAGGACTGAGCCAGAGAAGCAAGGTCATCAACGGAAGCATCATGAAATCGGTCAGAGTCAAAGCCGCATCTCGATGGAAATGAGTCAAAGTGTTGGCCATCGTAGTTGAAGTTGGCCACAAAGGGAACAGACATATGGTCGATGCCGTGGCGCGGTCTTGGAAGATGATCCATAGCTGCCGATAGGAGCTGCTAGAGCGTAGTTGTATGTGTATGAAAGGAAAGAGTTCCCAGTCCTCTTTAAGAGAGTGACTAACAAGCTAATAAGCCTGATTGTCGTACGCAATTGCTGCGCCATAACGCAAAAGTGTCAGACCATGACACCTATAGACAGTATAGGCAATGCAATGCTTATATTTCATACCACACTGCGACTGAGCACCCCAGCATGTGGTTGTAATAAGCCCAATCACGCCTGCATCTAAACGCCACTATTAAGCAAGTGGCGATCACCTCTTGACTGATAACTTAACAGGCATTGTAGGGTCAATTGCGTCGTCTATTGAAGCCAATGCTGATGCTTGGGGAGAAGGCTCAGTGACATAAATGTTGCCAAGCATAGAGCCAAGAAATCGACTTGGCGAACTCGAAAATGATCCCACACGTGCGCCGCCAACCACGCCCTATTGATCAACGGAGTGGGGTTAAGGTTGATGACCCAACTTGGCAATTAAGTTTGTTAACAATAAAAAGGAGGTGATCTGACAGGTCGTTGAACCCAGTTCTGTTAACATTCACAAGAGCAAGTGGCGCAACTCACTGCTTATTCATTCAGCAGACAACACGCGCTTCATCATGGAAGAGTCCATCCAGCGACTCGGCCAGTGGCTCCAAGAGAGCGTCAAGGCATCGCCTTACGTTTATAGCGCCATCGCTCTCACGTTTTTAGTGGGCGTTCACCTCGTCCTGGCGGTTTTCATCTGGACCGAAAACAATGCAGGAGTGCGCGCAGAACTGAAACATCTGCAACGATTAGGTGTATCCGCCAGCAACATGACGGACCAGAACGATCCCAAGTTCGGCATACCCGAAGGCGCCACATCCGATGGACCGATAAGCATCAAGGCCATTTTTGTTCATCCCATCAAATCTTGCGCGCCAATCGAGCTGGACCGCGCCCTGCTCACCAAAACCGGGTTCAAGCACGATCGGTCTTTTGCCCTCGCTACGGAGGTGGTCAGCACAGACAGGCCCGGGAGGTTGATATGGCGATTCATCAGCCAGCGCACCAAGCCAGCAATGTCCCAGATCAAGACCGAGCTATGGCTTCCGCATAAGAAGAGCGACCCGCAAGATTCTCTTGTTCAGGCTGGCGGATGCATGGTCCTTACATTTCCCGATCCGGATGCTCCTGGCGTGGTCACCCGGCTCAGTACCGTTGTTCAGACAGGAGACCACACGAAAACTCCTGAAATATCATTCATCGTCCCTCTTGAGCCCACGCCCGCGCTCATCGACCAGTTCAACATCAGAACAAGAGCGTTTGCTATCCACAGCCGTGGAGCAGAGGGTCTGGATATGGGCACGATTCCGTCGGTTGAAGCAGCCCTGCCAATGCTCAAGAGGTTTCTGAAGGTCCCAGAGTCTCAGAACCTCACGCTCTTCAAGTGCACCCCGGATACTCTTGTGCGAACCGATAGAAACTTGGCACCACTCGACAACATTGGAACTCCTTCAGTCCACGGCTACACGGACCAGCAACCCATCAACATCAACAGCTTATCTTCCGTACACGCAGTATCGTCACTCCTCCCGACGGAGAACCAGCCGCTCAACGCATTACGCTTTCGCGCCAACATATGGATTACAGGTGCTCCGGCATTTGATGAGGACACCTGGAAACGTTATCGGGTTCTTCCGAAGAAGATAGACTCTGCAAACATGGGTAGCGTGGCACCAACGCTATCTGTTGTTTGCCGTACGTCTCGATGCACCATGCCCAACGTTGATCCGAGTACGGGGACTCTCGATGCGGATATTCCATCGACTGATAAGGAGAGAGGTAGACCGCAGCCGAGTACAACCTTGATTGAGCATCGCACAGTTGAAGATGGAAACCCTAGAGCACTTGGCTATCTAGGCATGCATTGCGTGCCAGAGGATAGAAGCATAAAGGAAGCTGAAGTTCAGAATACTGAGCTGTACGTCCAAGTGGGCGATCGAATCGAGGTCCTTGAACGGGGAAGTCATCTTTACGGGTCGACGAGTGATGAGTACTAGGATTTTCATGCCCTTCTGGCCTGTGGGTTGTAAATAGTTTGTTCACTAAAAAAAAGGTCATGGAAGACAATAAACATACACCAGCGGGGATTCGCTGGTCGTNNCTATGGGAGAGCGGACGGGATCCCGTATTTTCCGATGGGTATGGTCGTATGTGACAGATTTGCCGCGAGTTGAGGACTATACAGATTGAGGAGTTCTCCTTGGTAGGCCTGCCGTGTAGGTATACTCGGGAGTAGGCACTTCGGCTAAAGCAGTACTAGGAGAGAGCTGGATTATCTAGCATGAAATTGTATAGTTTTTGTCTATAGAGGAGAGCTGTATGAGTGCCCGCAGCTATTTGCCTAAGTCCTAGCAATGCCAGTATATTAACCGCGGCTGCTTAGCTACGCCTGCGTCCCTTATATATCAGTTCTTTAAGGGCATATATCTATATATGTAAGTTACTAATTTCTTCAGCTGAAACGTTCACGATTGTCACTGTTGCTATACAGGTAGATCAAAGGGTCATGATTATCAATATTCTGCGGCGAACCAGTAGCGAAGATAAGGCAGAATCCTCCTGCAGCGCCGATGATGCTGAGAGGCGGGGTTTGACGGGCTGAGCTTTCTATTCGTATTTCACACCGACAAAATGCGAGGCTCTGATTCACTCATACTTGAAAATGAGGCGGCTTAGAGTTAGGCTAGTTGCGCTTAGCAGTTCTGATAGGATGGGCTACAGCTGCTGCCTTACTTAGTTACCAAGGCATATCACGAGGCGTAGGTGCATGACTACCAATGTGCACTTTCTGATCCCAATATCGAAACCTTGCTTAAAGGTGTAATGCTCGCATATAACTTGTACTGGGTGCCCCCGTCTTACGCGCCAGCATTCTCTTTATTCGCTCAATTCGAATTCCATCTTATGGCGAACCTCAGCAGCGTTACTGCCTCCCTGCTCGCAGCCAAGAACGAGAATACTGCTGCCTTGATCAACATCAACTTAGACGTCTCATGGTACCGCGGAACCCCGCCAGTAGAGTTCCTCCCCGTTGGATCTGCTCTGGCAGCATGGCGAAAGACCGAGGCTGAAGATGGCGAGCTTCACAAGACGGCCTGTAGACTCGGCTTTTTGTTCAACGAGCTCGTTCCGGAAACGCCAAACCTCATCCGATGCTATGGTACCCGAGCTTCCGAAATTATGAACAGCCCAAATATCAACCCGCGAGGAACCTTCGAAGATGGTCCTTTTCGCGATTTTGTCGGTGCTGATGGCACTTGTATATGGGCTGCGGCAACATCCATCCCAGCTTCGCTCAGTACATTTCTCCTTGCTTGTATGCTTGCTCGGGCCTGGGACGCCAAAAAGGCCACAAGCATCTGGGCCGAGCTTGTGCATGAGCGAATTGCCCATGTCCAGGCTCAACTCAACATGAAGAAAGTGGTCAATTCCCACACCGAGATGGCCATTCGACAGGACATCAGCCGCGCCGACCTGGCAAAGTGGGATGCGAGCGCTCGAGCATGGCTTCGAAGAGCTGACCAGAGCATGGTCCGCTACCACGACCAGTTTCAGCTGATCATGAAGAACGTCAAGACACCTTTCGTTGACCCAGGGTCGACATTTGAGAAAGTTACTCGGGGCTGGATACGATCAATGAAGGTTCTGGAAGACTTACTCCAAAACGTCCCGCAGGAGGTTCCTGATCGAGCAGTCTTGATGGCCATCTCCGCATGGCATCTGTATCCAGACCTGTTGGTTTGCCAAGACAAGACCACCAAAGTCACGCTTGGGGACCCGCTGTTCCCTCAGGCTGCCATCCTCACGCTAGGTCTGGAGCCTCGAGATTCCCGCAGTGACAACCTTTGTCAGTGGTCACTGGCACTATCTCACCTAAGATACTACGGAGGTCCTGTCAAGGTCAGGAGTGAGGAAGCCCTTCAAAGGGTCAGTTTCCAAGACTTGTGGGTTGTGGCTCTTGGGGCACTTTTGAGGCAATGGCAATTGCCATCATCTAGTCTTGGAGCTTCTATCACATGGTTCAAGTGCCTTGGAAAGGTCATAAAAACCTCGTCCGCCTCCTCAAGCCCCGAAGTCTCATGGCTGTTGAAACTTTGCGACGCCGCTACCTCAATTGACCAACCCGACGCCCCAGAGAGTGACCCTAAGATACAGCTTGTTCACTTCGGCTGGTGGAAAGCAACTCGTTTGTTTGGTTCGGGTGCTACCATCCAGCCACCTTTTTTCGGTCTCTGCAAACTCAACATTATTCGCGAATTACGAGGAGATGGCAACCTTGAAATCGGCTTTCAGTATATTCGGCAAATTGCCTCCCAGTTGATGCTTCGACCACAAGATGCCATCGTGGTCTATTCGCAGAGAATTGATGGTGGCACCTTTATTGAGTGGGCTACAATTCTTCCTGTCAATCCTTTGGCCGTGGGAGGATCAGTCAGTGGATGCATGAAAGATACCCCAGAGACCAATGCGAGGTGGATGTACTATCAGGGTTCAGATCGCCACCTGAGAACCCATAGTATTCTCGACGAGCGACAAAAGCACGTTCAAAGGTCCGATGAGCTTTGCACTGTTGTTTCCAAAACCACTCTTGCACAGGCTATTTTCTTTGAACAGCGAACCATGGACGATATGGTAGTCACCTGGGAAGAACCACCACCCTTGTTCGGGGGGCCAGCTTCACCAGCAAGATTTCGGGCTCTTGCCCTTGGCACGACAGCCCTAGGAGCAATAGATTTTTGTTTATTGATTCGAGAAGGCGTGCTTCAGGGAAGGAGCACAAGAGCAGTTGCTAGCCACGGCCTGGCACCTGGTCTGGATTGGCTTAACAGCGGCCCAGATGTGGATGCCATAGTCCGGCATTTCACACTTCTTCAGGTACGCACAAGACTTCCAAATAACCTCATCGTTGCAAGAGATTAACCGCCGATTAATCAATCCATAGCCAAGCTACGATTCAGAAGAGTCGAGAGCGAAGCGACGTAAAGTCGTCCTGCAGCCAGGCGGCCTGGGCGGTAAAGCTTATTCAGGCCCTCTAGACTCTGTGAGTGAGGATACGAAACACTCGCGGAAGCTCTTTTGCGCTTCCGCGGACTTCTTAATTTCGTTACGCGCCCTTGAGTTGGCGACGGTCATCTATCGCCAACTGCCAACTGCCACCGTGTCACTGAAAGTGATCGACCAAGAGTTATCGAAAGCCCACTGGATTCCAGCCCGGCTCAAAGCTATCCAAAATGCCAGCGTTCATGATTTTCGTCAGGCTGTGTCCATGTCGGTCGAAGAAGAAAGCCTCAAGTTGCCCTGGTGCAATGTCTTTGCAGCCATCGCCATGTTTGAGTCAGGGTTCTTGAACATCGATACGGAGCAGCTGAGCGAGGTCGTTGCCCTGTGTTCCGAAGATTCCATCTTTGTTTCGGGAATGCTGCTCTCTGATCCCGTGGCCAACTGCACGGGGATAAATATGCGTCATCTGGTCGGCAACATTGGACAAGCCGGCATGGTTTTCATGGTAGCTCCGATGAGTCCTCAAATTCGTCCCCCCAAGTACGACCCAAGACTGGTGCGGCAACACACGTACGACGGAAAATGCACAGATAAGTTCAAGGGGACGTCACTTCATCTGTCATTCACAAATTGGAAGTTTGCCCTGGACTGGAACAACACAGGAGAAATTGACCAACAGGTGTTTTTAATGGAGTCTGTGATCTCTGTCCAGGACAAGGGACAATGGGTCGCAGACATTGATGTCCTGGAGCTAGAAAGGAGCGAACTGAAGGTCATTGAATTTCGGTGTGACTGCCATCGAGATGCACCGCCTCCTGCTTCAGAAGACATCCTCTCGTTGGAATCCTGGGAAGAGATTCTGGACCCGCCCCCGTCCGTTGCGGTTGCGGTGATACGGTCCAACAAAAACTGGGTTGCTCGACTTGCTGCGATCACGATCTTGGCTCAGCAAAGCCATGAGCATGCTGCTGTTCTTCTTGGTAACGAACCCATCTGCTGGAGCTGTCTGGAAGATCTCTACTCAGAGCCTGAGCCTTGCCTACCCTCTTTTATCATTCACTAGGGCTTATTTTGTTTTCCATTCCAGCCACGGAATCAACGTGCGGGATCTAAGCACAAATTCCCCCAGACAGTCTACCTCTAACGGCGCTGGCAAAGACCCGTGTCGGCCTATCAGTTGCTTCGGCTTCCTATAGAGTGACGGGGATGAGCGGGACATTGCGACGACAATGAATGCTTTCTGGTTCGGCACTGAACATCATAATACTTGACTTCGAAACGGTATATCGGTGCATACTTAGGACGGTTAAGGCGATGATTTAGATATGGAAATTAAGGATGATCCGTGAATCTGAATACCATCGGTGGCCTGTATGATTGCCATTATGTCATTGTTAACAAAATCATCAAACATTGGTAAACGAGTAGAATGTCACCCGATCTGCAAAGAATCAGGGGCGCTTTGGTCTGTGACTCAGTGAAACTCTCCTCTTTGACGCTGACCTAAGTCGCCCTTTGGGTCAAGTTGGCAATCTTAGGCTAAGATGAGATCTGGCGGCTGTGATGAGATAGCTTAAACAGTCGGTTATTGACATAAATCTGTCCATTTGGTAGCCTACTCCAGGGTGATTCTAGGTCTACTCTGACGGACAAGTCACAAGTGGTTATCATAACGGAATAATGACAGCGCGGGTTTCAGTATATATATTTATGGCTTGTTCGGAAATCAAGTCAATAACCACTATTGTTTAACCTGTTACAACCTCAAAGTAGCACATGTACAAACTTGCCTCCTATCGACCATGTATCTCTTCGGCTCAGGAAACGATGCATCCCGCAAAAAAAGCGAAGAGGACAAGAGGATCGATGCTATAGCAGATTCTGCCCTCGCGCTGATTAAAGCCCACAGAATGGAGCAGCCTCTGCCTCAAAACATCACCCCTCTGCCTCAAAACATCACTCCTCTGCCTCAAAACATCACTCCTCTGCCTCAAAACATCATTCCCATGAGACAAGTCGATGCGAGTCAATTTTACAATCAGGAAGATATAACTGAAGAGCAGGATGCTGCACCAGGCCCTTCTCAAGCGTCTGAAACTCTTATTGACTCCGCCGCTAGGAAGTGTCATGTATGCAAAGCTCGGGTTGACGATACTACTGCTGTGGTGGCCTTTTGTGACAGCTGCAAAGAAATGCGCAGCAACAAAGGCAAACAGAAAGTCATCGATGCCAAAGACAAAGGACTGTGTACTCGCTGCTTCAAGAAAAAGCCAATTCAAGGTCGAGCTAGGTGTGCAGAGTGTCGCGATTCAACGCGACCATTCGAGGAGAGCCGATATGAGCGTCGTAAAGCTGCAGGAAAATGCGCTGGTTGTGGCGCGAATGACCCAGAAGAAGGTCGGGTGAGATGCAAGGATTGTGCAACAAAACTGGCAGAATATAAAGCTAAGAAGAAAGCAGAGAAGCAGGACCCTAATGCTGATAGCACTGTGTCAACTTAGTTATAGACAAAACCCACTCGCTTACAATTGAATTTCTCGTCAACTTCTTACAATTTCTTTTTGTCAGCTTCCTTGTGGCATTCTGCGTAACACGTTAGCCTTTGTCGTTGGGATTCTTATTCGGCAATCTTTCTGACTCCTTTTGTTAAGATTCGCTGTGATTAGTCTATTAGCCTTCGCGAGGCTCCCATTGGCGAACGTCAAGTTTTCATGGACGATTTAAGTAATAGAGAGATAGTCAGCTTGCTTCCAACAAGCGCAAGGCCCATACATATTATCTTTGACCAAGATCAAACGGCACTCCTTTCTTTTCCCAGGTAAATTCTATCGGTCGCTTCTGGGGTTACAGGTTCCAGACGTCGTGGCTTCTCGAGAGATCTCCACGTCGACAACTACAGGGGCCAATCTTCGTTGCCGGCCATCGTTCCCCTCGACCAAATCCGATCTTTACCTAACATGGTTACTCAAGATGATACAATTTCTTGGCGGATTATGTTTCCTTATTCGGCCTAATCATCCTTTGGTCCAGCTGCCCAATGAGCCTCTTTGCAGCGGGTATATAAAGAGGGGTGTATAAAATAAGCGTCCTGTCAACTTGGCTGTGAGGACGACACCATCATACCGTTCTTTCCAGAGCTACTCGGTTTGTCAAGCTTTCCAACTCGTTTTCTCTACGCCTCACATCTCACGACAACATGGCCTCATCATTCCGCTCGCTCATTGGCATTAGCCCGTCGACTGCTTCCACAAGTGACAGTGTTCTTGTCATTATCGATGCTCAGAACGAATACGCCAACGGAAAACTGCGTGTATCTAATATCGACAGCGCACGCGTTGCGATTGCCTCTCTCCTCGAAAAGTACCGTGCTGCCGATGCTCCCGTGATCCATGTTGTACATGCGACTCCCTCTGGAGCTCCTGTCTTTACACCTGGAACAGAGCTCGCTGATGAGCTCTCCGAGTTGATGCCCCGCGATGGGGAGTCGGTTGTGACGAAGCAGCACCCTGGGTCCTTTACCGACACCAACCTGCAAGAGCTCTTGAAGGAAAGCGGACGGAGCAAGATTGTGCTTACCGGGTTCATGGTGAGTCAACTAGACAACCGAAGAATATCAGTCATCGGTGGATTATGCTAACCAGCTCACAGGCTCATGTTTGTGTGTCGACCACGGCTCGTCAAGGTGCTGAACGGGGTTGGGATGTCCTGATTGCAGAGGACGCAGTCGGTGACAGAGACATCCCGGGAGTCAAGGCCGAGGAGCTGACAAAGACCTCGCTTCTAGAGATCGGTGACGCGTTCGGAACCATCATCCAAGGCAAGGATGTTGCTTAGAAGGTGGAAGTTGATAGAACTTGATCTTCAATCACAAGACCATGATAGTCCGTTGTCACACTCTTGACGTGATTGGTGCGCGCTATCTCGGAACTCCATCAAGCTAATGTCTTGGCGGTTTTAATTACCCAAAACGACATAGCGTATGTAATATACAGGCCGGCCGTCCGAATCTTCAACCTAGCCTCAAACTCGCCCACGTATTCCATTCTCGCTAGTACCAAGTTCTGCGACCTTTACTTGATTGAAGTCTCACGCAATGAAGGTCAGACAAGTTACCACGTGTCACACGTGTAGGGCACGAAAGCTCTCTGTGAGTTGATCAAGTTTTTTGGCGAGCTTAGCCTGTCCTAATGCAAACGACTCCCGATAGTGCGACGGAAAACGTCCCAGCTGCTCTCAATGCGTGTTCTCATCCAAGATATGCGCAGGATACGATCATGATCTGATATTTCGACCACCCGTCGTATCTACTTCGTACTCCTCAAAAAGAGGCAAAAGCCAAGGCCAACGCCGTAAAGCGAGCCTCGCGAGGGTCAAGAGCCAGAAACAGCCACAGGTCAACCCGAAATCCTTGCAAAACCCCAAAAACGAATTTCCTCTCTTTCACTCTCTGGGGTGGCCTCTCCTTGACATTATCTCACTTGTGGTGCAAAACTTCAGTCCTGTTGGAGAGACGCCTCCATTTGTTCCGTCGCGGGCTTCAAGCTTCTCGCATCGAATATGCGGTGGGTGGGTTGAAGTTCTTCCGCAATTAGCTGTCGATCCAACAGCAGATCACTACATGAGACCTGCCATCAAAGCTCTTGCAGTATCAATCCTCTCTGAAGGGAGGAATGGCAGGGCACCTATGTCAGATGCCTTGGCTGCGCATACCGCTGCTCTTCAGTCATTGATGGTCGGGCTTGATCGCTGGGCTACATCATCGCCAGACACTGTAGCTGCTACGATTATGTGTCTGTTTCTGTCTGAGGTGGGCATCTTTTGTTCTGGAGTTTTCCGAATCATATTGACAGATGTAGATGATATTACCTACCTCCCCGACTAGCGCCATCGTTCATGCCAAAGGGATAAAAGACCTTATGCAGCTGCACGGGCCCCAATTCTATGCCTCTGGACTCTCACATCACTTGTTTGTTGGGCTTAGACCTGTTCTCGTGGGTTTTTATTCATCTAAGCCCTGACCTATTAGTGGTTAACAATTTCACAGGTCATCCAGGCATTCTACACTCGTCGCAGACACTTTCTCTCAGACCCTGAATGGACTTCCATACCATTCAACTTCTACACTGCTTCACCCCTCCAGGCGCTGTTTACTGAAGCATTTCCCATTACCAATATCCTGGCCCGGATAGACGAGCTACAGGAGCTCCCAGCCGTCCAGGCGACGCCGTTGGCTCACAAAATAGTGGAAGACTTATTAGAATCGTATCAACGACTATCCCTTAGGCACGAGACTACCAAGGCTGATATAACGCTCCACGAATGGCTTCCGATATTCCCAGCTGAGAAAGACCGTTCCATACAATTCCCAAACATCATTGCTGCCAATTACTTTACCCATCTATGGACCTTCCAACTGATATGTACACATCACATCATGACGTTAATAGCGAAATACCCATGCACATCGACATCACAACAGGCGAAATACTTGGACAAGATGCTTAACATCGACACGATCAACCACCTCATATGCTGCATCTTCAGAAGTATCGAATTTCTTCTCCAGGACGACTTCAGAATGTTTGGCGCTGCTAGCATTATTCTCCCCTTCGAGACTAGTTGCGAGTTGTATAAGACCTACAGCGAGCATGGCTACGAGATGGTGTTTTGGTATCAACGCGTGTCCCAGATTATTGGCGATAAGGGATATCATTTTCTCACACAGCTTCTGGATAAGCAATAGTCTAGCCCTCTCAAATTGTCTAGTTTTGATGATGGGATGAGATCAGATGTGAGTGGCATGCTGATCTTTTTACAACAGTCAATTCTGTATACCATTCAAGAGTCACAAGGGTCGGGAGTGTTGTTGTGTGGCTCTCCTTAATATCAGCTAGCGCCTCTCTTTTCTCGGAGGTCAAGTGTGTATTGTTCATATTGCCTAGCTTTACGAGTAACCCCATCAACAGTCGGATTCGGGCCATTATCTAATACGGCCGTTGCCCCGGCGTGACTGAATGGGTCTCGGATACTTTCCCACTTTCTTGCCATGATAGATTGCGAGACTGACCGTCTTACTGACTATTTTCCTCATGACGTAAGTGGTAATATTTGTCAGGCTCGAGAACGGTCGGTACGGGTCATAGCTGTATCGCCAACCGATCCAACTCAAAGCTAGACCTTTAACGGCAACATTGTTCGCCAAGCCGAGCAAAGCTGATGCTATCCTACTACGTAGTAGCTGGCTAGTCTCAATATGTGTTTGTAAGCCGGTATGATCAATGAAGTCTCAGTGTATCCGATCGCGTTCGGGAAGAAAAGGGAGATTAATAATACGCATCTCTTCAAGAATTGTTGATATCCTTACCTCCTATTTCCACAACCGGAGCTCTATATATAGTCTCCCTAGGCCTCCTTCAAATTCTCCGGACACAACCACCGCTTCTACATTTTGTCAACACCAATTCCTCCCTTATCTTCTTAGCACAAAAGCCTACCATCAAAACCCCTTCTCCCTCTCTATCTCTCTTTGTTGGAAGCAGTCCTCCTCTTTCATGATGCCTGGTTCAACTCTTAACGCCGAAGTCTCCATGACCCACATCGGGACAGCCACTGCTATACTACAAATCAACGGCATAAACATCCTCACCGATCCTTTCTTCTCTCCGGCCGGAACCCAGTGGAATCTTGGTCCCGTTGTTCTCGAGAATTCTGAGACTCCTGCGATGGCGCTGCATGACTTGCCAGCCATCGATCTCATCCTACTCAGTCACGAAGACCACCCTGATAACTTGGATGAGCTTGGTCGGCGACTCCTCGACGGGCGAAGAGTTTTCACGACTAGAGACGGCGCGAAGAATCTTTCACCCAGGCCCGATGTCCGTGGTATTTCTCCTTGGGAGACCCTTCCTCTAAATCTCGGCGGCAATAGCTTCGAAATTACTGGAATCCCATGTGTCCATGTGCCGGGAGGCGAATGCACGGGCTTTATCATCACCTCTCCTAGCTTTGGGGTTACAGATGGCTTGCCTAATGCCATTTACTTCTCTGGAGACACGGTCTACTTCCCAGAGCTTGTCAAGATACGAGAGAAGTTCCACGTCAGCATCGCTATTCTCAACGTCGGGGCCGCAGTCGCGCAGATGCCTGATGGTACAACTCCACAAGTTACAATGTGCGGAGCCCAAGCTAGCCGTTTGTTCCGAGACATGGGAGCGGACGTTCTTGTGCCAATGCACTACGAGTCTTGGGGTCATTTTACCGAGCATGGAGAGAGGCTTGCTGAGGTATTCGAGCAAGAGGGAATATTGGACAAAGTTTTCTGGCTGGAGCCAGGTGTTCAGAGACGGGTTGTTTGATGCTAAACTTTCGAAAGATGACATTTATGGACTTCTGTTGTTGCTGTCTCTGAGACATGGCTTTTGACTATCTCTGATTCAATGCCTGATGCATTGTGCTGGATGGAACTCTACAAGGCAATTACACGGCCCAGTATATCAGACTCAATTCAAAATTCAACTAAGAGTTAGACGCAATGAATCTTCGATTCTTATCCCGATTGCAACTAAGAACAGTTACGCCAATGATTGCTCGCGACGTAGTGAGATCTGTAGGTTACGAGCCCAAATACTTCCTAAATGACACAAAATTGTACGAACATGAGCTCTATATTACTCTTTAGAACCTGATATCGGAAGAAATCCGCCCTGGCCCGAAAGATTACCCAAATTATCTGATTGGAGACTGCTGTGGCGAATGGTCCGCTTTAAGGCAGGAATGCGCCTTGCTTATTTACCCCTCATTTGACTCAGACTATTATATTTGACTCATGTCTATACTCGTGAAGCGTGCCCTTACAAGACAGTGATATAGCCTGTAACAGCAAGATGGGCGACCCGCTGAGCACGGTAGCCAGTGTGGTATCAATTCTCCAACTTGCTGCAAAGACTACACAGTATATCAAGGATGTCAAACACGGCTCGGCTGACCGACTGCAGCTGCGTGATGAAGTGAGAAGTACAGCCTGTCTCCTCGAGATGATCAAAGACCGGATCGAGGACTCAGATGAGACTATAGATGGAGAAAGCAGTCTGAAGCCTATGGCTATACAGACACTGGCTGGTCCTGATGGCCCGCTCAACCTTTTCAAACGAATTCTGGAGGATATTGTTGCCAAACTTGCGCCGCAAGACTCACTTCGCCGGTTGGCCAAGCCTTTTACCTGGCCCTTCGATAAGAAGGACATTTCTGAACTGCTTACTTGCTTGGAACGGCTCAAAAGCCACTTCAGTTTGATCATGCAGAATGACCTTGTGTAGGTCTATCACGAGCATTCAGCGCCAGAGCCAGTTCTTTTTATAGCCGCTGATTCGTATGCAGAGAGTTGTCAAAGCTGGCAAATATCAAGCTTGATGATTTGGGCGATCGAGCTGACAGATCCGAGGCCAAGACTCGAGATGATGAAGCGCAAAAGATCATTCTTTGGACAAGTCCTATCTCATTCCGCGCGAAGCACATCGATGTCCTGGAAAGCGTCGAGTCCGGTACTGGAACATGGTTTCTCACACACCAAACCTTCCGAAACTGGGTAAATGGGGATATCAACATCCTTTGGTGCCCGGGTATCCGTAAGTTCCCCGTACGCAGAACGATTCGCTTAAGCTAACAACTATGCTTTAGCCGGAGCTGGCAAGACAAGCGTTGTGTAAGATTATTCGTAGTTTCTATGCCTTTCCTTGAGACTACTGACAACTCTGGCTTGTAGGTCTTTGGTTGTAGATCATCTGGAGCAGGAAAAGCTTGCGAACAGCACTTGTGCATATGTTTACTGCGACCACAATCAGCGACACGAGCAGTTACCCTATGCTCTACTCTCCAGCCTACTACAGCAGATTCTCCAAGACTCTACAGGCACCACGTTACCTTCAGAAGTATCGGTTCTTTACAGCCAACACCGAAAATACGGCACACGTCCCACAATGACCCAGGTTGTTGATGTACTCCGGAATTTAGCCTCACGACTGTCACTCTTCTACGTGATAATTGATGCCCTTGACGAATGCGCAGAGTCTGAAGAGGATGCGGTCCAGTTCATGTCAACCGTCTGCTCACTAGGACCACACGTCAAGGTTCTTTGCACCTCACGGTTTTCAACCACCTTTGAGGACTACTTTAGTCAATCAGAAAAGCTGCACATATCAGCACAAAGCGAGGATATCAAATTGTTCCTCGACACCCAGATCCCGCTCAAGTACAGGCTTTCAAGGCACATCCGCACTGACCCCACCTTGAAAGAGGAAATCATCAGAGCCATCACTCAAGAATCTCAGGGCATGTAAGTTGAAATTCTGGGATGAGCCTTGATATATCCTACTAAAATAACGTGGCAGGTTCTTGCTTGCAAAACTTCACCTAGTGTCTCTCTCGCAGAAGATCAATCGCAAAGAGGTACGGTCCTCACTCCAGACCTTACCCTCAACGTTGGATGCCACCTACTCGGATGCCCTCGAAAGAATTTATAGGCAGTCTCCAGATGCTGTGGAACTAGCCGAGGCTGTACTATTCTGGGTGGTTTGTGTGAAACGATCTCTCACAATATTGGAGCTGCAGCAAATGTACGCCACTCAAGAACTGCCAGAGGAAACTATACTCGAGGAGGACGATCTTCCGGATGGCGACATTTTGACTGGCGCTTGTGGAGGCCTTATCTCTATCGATGCCGAGTCAAAAACTGTTCGTCTCGTTCACTACACGGCTCAGCAATACTTTGAGAGGTCACATGGTGAGAAACTCTTGAATGCCAAGATGAACATCACCATCATCAATCTGAAATACTTGTTATTGCCCAATTTCTCAGGCGGTGTTTGTGCCACTGACAAAGCCATGGCCCAACAATTGGAACAATACCCCTTTCTCGACTATGCTGCCAAGAACTGGGGCTCAGACATCAGCGAGCTAAACGGCAATAAGTTTCTTTCAGCCCTCGATAATTTCGCTTCTAATGGCATCGCCGTAGAGGTTGCAAGTCAAGCTTTCAGTATGGGCAGTGTCCGTTATTCCAATTGGAGCCAAGAATACCCCAGAGACATCCCGGCTCTCGTTCTCGCCGCTGCTTTCAATCTCCCTGACGTCCTCAGACGTATGGTCGTGAGAGGTCACTCAATAGACGGTAAAGGAAGTAATGGGGAGACTGCATTGATTTGCTCTGCAAGCTTTGGACACCTCGAAAATGTGAGAGCACTTCTGGACCTAGGGGCAAACCCAAACGCTCGTGACCACATGGACGAAACAGCTCTTCAGAGAGCTGCCAGAAGCGGGGAGAAAGATGTTGTCGAGGCTCTACTAGAGAAAGAGGCAGATGTCAATCTCAAGTGATCGAGTGACTGGACAGCGCTTATGTCTGCTGTATCCAGTGGCAACGCCCAGATTGTTAAGATGCTTGTCGATGCAGGGGCCGAGCTTCTCGCAGAAACCGTCTGGGGTGATTCTGCCCTTAGTCTTGCAACTCGCACCGGCCAAGAAGCCATCGCCACAATTCTCGCAGATCGCGGGGCAGCGCTCCCGCGCAACGCTGCTGGGCGTCGTGCTTCTACTGTCGCCTCGCAAAGAGGCTTCGCTGGACTTGTTAGGCGGCTAACAGCCGACTACGAAGCAGTCGCAAACAGGCCTCTGCGGCGGCAAAGTACGAAGGTCATGGGCCGATTAGGTGAGATCCTAGAACCAGCCGAGCCAGCTACAGCCCAGGCGGCGGCGAGCCTCTCTTCAGAAGGATACGCAGTCGAAACAGACCAAGGTGACTTCTCGGAGGTAATGGAGAACTTGGGGTACAGAATGGGGTTTTCTAAACGGTACGACTTGGCAGAACCAATTGGTAAGGGGCGATACGCGGAAGTGTACCTCTGCACTAACAAAGTTACAAGAACGGCATATGCTGTCAAAGTATACAGCGTCAACTCATGGAAAGGAGCTGGCTACCAACTTGGGGACATCTACAATGAAGTCAAAATATTGCGAGAATTGCAGAAGATTCCCCACCCCAACCTCTTACGGCTTTTCGATATCTCTGCCGATTATCATCTCAACAGGATATACCTCGTCTTAGAACTCGCCGCAGGGGGGGAGCTCTTTGACTACATTATCGAAAAGCATCATCTTTCTGAACATGACACACGGCAAATAATGTTGCAGTTATTCTCGGCACTGGACTTTTTGGTGCGTTCTGTCCCTTTGTGGCCACGCTGGTAACCTAATTTGGCGCAGCATGATCGAGGCTGGGTCCATCGAGATATCAAGCTGGAAAACATTCTCTTGGCTGATGAGGAGAGCCTCAGCTTGAAGCTAGCAGACTTTGGTCTCTGCAGGAAAATTGGTATAGAGCCCGAGCCGGTAAACCTTGCCACTACTTTCTGCGGCACACCTCAATGTGCGTATACTTTGTTCCGTGAGCGAAATCGTGAGAGACTAACAGCTGAGGACCTTAGTTATGGCGCCAGAGGTAATTATGCCAATCACGAAACGGGAGTCCGGGTTCCCAGTCGATGTCTGGGCCACTGGCGTCGTGCTGTACATCTGCTTATGCGGGTTTCCGCCCTTCTCTGATGAGCTCTACTCATCAGACTACCCCTTCACCCTCGCTGAGCAGATCAAACAAGGACGATTTGACTATCCATCGCCTTATTGGGACTCTGTTGGAGACCCAGCTCTCGATCTCATCGAGGATATGCTCACTGTAGACTCGAAGAAGCGGTCCACGATTAAGCAATGTCTTACTCACCCTTGGGCACTCGACACAAGCTCTCCAGTCTTGCCAGATGTTGTCAGATCAGCTAGTCCTGAGCCGATATAGGCAGTAATCTTGAAGAGTGCTTTGAGGCCCCACTGACAAATTGCGGTAAGTGGCAACCCTACATGATGGCGGCTACCTACTAAAAGTCAGCTCAGCAAGTTTAGATGATTGATCTCTGTCCTTGGGCTGTACCCGGAGTATACTTTCTCGATTGTTTCAGACAATTTCGGGTTTTTGAGACGCAAGAAACTTGGGTGGGGAGATCGAGGTTCAGGTCGTATACATGAGACGACTCAACGAGCGATACAATCGCGATACCAATTCTTATGAAAGTCTTCGCTTGCTCACTCAACTATCCAGGGCATGATCATAAATTCAAGCATCTAGCTATTCTAGTTTCAGTAGTAGCTAAACGTCTAAAGAATATCAACAGATAAGCTCAAACGTACAATGTACCCTAGGTCTAGCCCCTGATAAATGCTACGACGAATAATCACACAAGCTGAGAATGGGAATTGCTCGACTAGCCATTTAATGGTCGGGATAAGAGATATACCTACATCGTTTTATCGGTTGTAGGGGTGAAGATGCGGTGAGCTACCCGGTAGTCGTATGTCAGGTTCATTTAAACTTCTCACTGTCTGTTTAGAACCCCTGCTCTGACTCTTTGACTCGCCGATCATTAATAAACAAGTGTGAGGGGAGCAATGATAACCGAGGTACAAAAGCCCAACTAGATCCCCGCCTTGATAGTTGTCCCCAGGCAATGACTGCATCTGGTAATACGCAACTTCATGGGCCTTTCATACTTACCGAAAACTACACGAGGACACTCTTGAACCCATGCTGCGTGCCTGTTTTCGCCGAGTTTGACTCTCATCACTCTATTTCTGAGCGCTCAAGTTACAAGCCAGGCTTTGCTACGTCATTATCGCTCAGATAAGATTACTTCAGGTTACATACGACCCACCATGACTTGTTCAACCAGCTTCCTTTTGCAGTTACGCTGCCGAGTGCCAAGACAGAGACTCCAGCTTGGAAACTTTTAATGCGGTCACTGAACAGGTTATTTTGTCTACTGATAGGAGAGCCTATCTCCACAGAACGACTGGCACTTTTGTGTCACGCCCACTTGAGGGATAAGGCGGGGGCCAGAAGTGAGGCCGCGGTGTTTAGTCGGGAGTTGAAGGCCTGCGCAATGTGATCGTCGGGTATATAAGAGGGGAAGTGCCTTCTTTTCGTGCACAAACTCTACCAGCCTCCAGCTCCCCGTCATATCGACATGTTGGTGCCTGTATACAGTCTCATAGGCCTCTCGGTCGTATCAGCGGCCAATGCCTATCAGTATGGCTATAACCACGTTCCCACCCGAAAGAACCCGGACCTCATCGCCGCCAACTTCAAGGATGTCGACATAGACTTGTACTCTCCAGCATTCTTGAACCCCGACAAAAGACAACCAGGCTTCAAGAATGGGACTCAAGGCCCGACGTCTCAGGACGACATGGGTTAGAATGCAGCTTTCTCGTTATGACAAGGTTCAATGCTAACCCTAAGTAGAAGCATTTATAGAGGATATCGTGGCCAAGAACAGTTTCATGAAATATCATATCGCCAACTTTACTTCCGAGGAACTTCGACCGTTCCCCTACGTCAGGCTTTCGACGTCGCGTAGTCCCAAGTCCAAGGACAAGGTTCGGGTTTGGATCCAAGGTGCTGTTCACGGCAACGAGCCAGCAGGCGACGAGCCACTTCTCGCTTTGCTTGGAAAGTTCAACGCCGAGCCCAAGTGGGCGTCCAAGATGCTGAAGGACCTGGAGATCGTCATCCTACCTCGATACAATCCCGACGGCGTCTTCTACTTCCAGCGCGTACTGGCAACAAACTTTGACCCCAACAGAGATCACATCAAGCTCGCCCGACAGCAAACAAGGAGCATCAAGAAGCTATTCAACGAGTTTGAGCCTCATGTTGTCGTCGATATGCATGAGTACGGTGCTACTGGCAAATATGGTCGCTACATGCAAGCCGCCGATGGTCTCTTCTCGGCAGCCAAGAACCTGAACATCAATAAAGATATCAGAGAATTATCAGAGAAGCTATTCGCCAAAAGAATGGGCCAGGCGATGGAAAAGGCTGGTTTGAGATGGGAGCCATACGTCACCGGAGATACGAGCACTGATCTCGATTTCGTACCTACGCGCGTTCACTGTGACACTGTTGTTGGGCCATTAGCTAACGAGACGAAACAGATTCGACGAAGCTGGGTCAGACGCCAAGATTGGTCGCAATGCCATGGGCCTTACTCAGTCGATCACATTCCTCATTGAGATGCGAGGAATTGGTATCGCAGACCAACAGTTTCAGCGACGAACTGCTGCTGGCCTCACTATGGCCAGCGCAGTCGTGGAAACGGCGGCCAACAACGCAGACAAGGTTCGCAAGACAGTTGAAGGGGGCGTCAAGGACTTTGTCGACTCCAAAGACCCTATTGTGATTACCGATTCATCCAAGGTTCAGAGCCGGCGCTTCACCATGATCGACCATACGAACGGCTCGGTCGTTCAAGTTCCGATTCGCTTTGCTTCGACAACACCCACCACTGCAAACCTCACCCGTTCTCGACCGGAGGCGTACCTCATCCCAGTTGCATGGACTGATGTAGCAGAACGCCTACGAGTCTCCGGCCTCAAAGTTGAGACCTTGTCCAAAGAGTGGAGTGGTACGGTCGAGGCTCTGAACATTACTTCGGCAAAGCTCGGCACCAGTTATTATGAAGGAGTTATACCCGCCACGGTGACGGCCAAGGCCAAGAAGCGAGATCTGACACTACCGGCTGGAAGCTTCCGTGTGAGCACAAGGCAGAAGAATGCTGGAATTGCGTTTAATGCGCTGGAGCCTGAGAATATTGACTCCTATGTGAGCTTCAATATTATTCCGGTTGAAGAGGGCGACGAGTATCCCATCTTTAGAGTTATGCCGTAGTACTTGGCGGAAGAATTAAAATGATTACTACACACATTATAATGAACGAAACGACTCTCTGTATTGTCTGAGGGCCAGTCCCCAATACTATTGCAATATTTCAACCCTTGTCAATCAGTTCGCTTTTCTCGTCAGGACAAGGTTGCATAAGACATGGGGATCCGTATGGTACGCACTTACTCATTATTAAAAAGATCAGGATAACTCATCATGAGTTCAGGGTCGGGGAACGTCCTTATTCCAGGAGCGCGCGTTTAGGCTGTGTCACCACATATCAGTCGCGATCAACCTACTTGAACCGTTGATAGCCTCGACTATCCCGTGGCTTGTTTCTAATGGAACTAAACCAAACAAAGAAGGCCGATGGAGATGCATACGCCGTGAAACCCAATTGACGAAAAGCAACAATCCTCGTGTCATAGGGCGCACATCAGCTCCACCTGACTCCAGCTATGAATACCAGAGGGTGTCAACTACCATAATAACCAGCCTTGAGGTAACAAAAAAAGACATTGAGGACTGCCAGAACATTCCTCATTCAAAAACGACTTTCTCTCTCACGCCCTGTCAACTTATCTTCCAAGAAGGTCAATCAAGATGTGGTCTTCGAGCCGACGACGAGTAAACATTGCGCTCGCAGCAAAACCTTCGAGGTATACGCTACCCAAGGTTACCAACGTACACCCCAGTCATCCCAGTCGCGCCGGCGTTTCTACTCTACATGCCAAGATAAACAACCCTCCTCCAAAGGTTGTAAAGAGTCAGGGCTGCTGGCTCGAAACGCAAGATGGGCATCGCATCCTCGACGCCTCCTCCGGGGCTTCTGTCGTCTCCATCGGCCACAACGAACCAAGAGTCAAACAGGCAATCTCCGAGCAGCTTGATCGCGTAGCCTACTGTTACAACCCTTTCTTTACCACAGATGCAGCCGAGAATATCTGTCGATTTCTGACTGAGTCTACAAATGGAGCCATGTCCAAGGTTTACGTTGTCAGCTCAGGTCCGTTCCATATCACTCATCTGCTTCGAATCACTGAGAGTAGCTAATCGATAGTTTTTAGGTACTGAGGCTGTCGAAGCGGCCTTGAAAATCGCCCGCCAGTACTTCACAGAGCTCCCCACACCACAGCCATCGAGGACGAGGTTCATTGCACGCAAACAATCCTACCACGGCAACACACTTGGCTCCCTGGCTGTAGGCGGCCACAAAGCCCGCCGAGGTATCTACGAGCCAATACTCTCCACGAGTGTCTCTCACGTATCTCCGTGTTACCCGTATCGCGAGATGAAGCCGGATGAGACAGAGCAGGAGTACGTCGCCCGACTTGCCAAAGAGCTAGACGATGAGTTCCAACGAGTCGGTCCTGAGACTGTTTGTGCATTTATTGCTGAGACGGTATCGGGAACTGTGAGTTTGCTATTCTACTTTAGGTCTCAGTGCTGATTTTCCGACAGTCTTTGGGCTGCATGCCTCCTGTTCCAGGCTATTTCCAGGCCATGAAAGAAGTATGTGATAGGCACGGTGCTCTTCTTATCCTCGACGAAGTCATGTCTGGAATGGGCCGAACAGGAACTCTGCATGCCTGGGAACAAGAGGGCGTGGTCCCAGATCTTCAGACGGTAGCCAAGGGCCTAGGGGCCGGATACATGCCTGTAGGAGCACTGTTAGTCGGTGGCAAGGTAGCGGATACCTTGGCGCAAGGATCGGGAAGTCACCTTCACAGCCAGACCTACCAGGGCCATCCGGTAGCATGTGCTGCTGCGTATGCGGTACAAACAGTCATGAAGGAGGACAATATGCTCCAAAATGTCCGAGATATGGGCGATCTCCTCGGTAAATCCCTCAAAAAGAGACTCGAGGGACATGGACACGTTGGAGACATTCGAGGCCGCGGACTCTTCTGGGGAGTAAGTCCCAATTTTTCATTTTTGATGCAAGAGCTACTGACATGGAGTCAAATAGATAGAGTTCGTTCTCGACAAAAAGTCAAAGGATCCGTTTCCATTGCAGCAGCAGACTGCAATGAAGATACACAAGGTCGGCCTTGCGCCAGAACACGGAGTTTCTCTGATTCCCGCCACTGGAAGCGTGGATGGCGTTCAGGGAGATATGGTAATTATCTCTCCTCCATTCACCGTAACAAAAGAAGAGATCGGGATGCTTGTGGACAGGGTGGAAAAGGTGATTACTTCTGTGCTAGGAGAATAGCAATTTTTAATTCTTATAGCCCCTCTAAATCCATTCACGACATGCATGTTTCCTTATAAAAACGCCGAGGCCCGAACTTGCCATACCTTTCCAAAGTTCTACATGATGAGAGCCTGCGTAGGCCCTCCCAGCAGGCTTGTCCACCGAATCGAGGACTGAGAAGCCCAGATCTCCTGAACTTGTTCGATAGCCCGTAGGATGTTGAAGCATCCAGTCATGTTATACAGCGCCACGAGCTTATCTAGGAAGAAATTGCGATGGTCGTCGGTTGAGCTCTCAGCAGCGACAATAAAATACGGCCAGGCAAGCAGATGGCGGCCAAGAATACCAATGTACTCGTCCATATCTTCAATCGTCTGCTTGAACCTCTCAATCATCGGTACCGTCTCTTCTGCGGGAGGATTGAAAATTGCTCTCTGAACGTAGATATCGCAGGCCCAAGTCGTCAGGTCTGCCAGCTGAGAAAGTAGGTCTTCGAGTTCGGGATGGAACTGGAGACACCATCTTATAAACTCGAGGCACGCTTGACGCTGTGCTTGGATGAATTGGGCTCCGTTGACTTCATTGAAAAGCGACTCGCCAAAAAGGCATACTCTAAGACATGTAAGAAACAGGTCTCATTCATCACACGTAAAAACCAGGTGTAACATACCTTAGGATCTGCATCTGAATAAACTTCTTCAAGTCAGAGCTCATATCGTCCACGCTCTGCCCGAGGGCGTTGACGACAACTCGTAACGAGCCATAAACGAGCTTAAAGTTGTCGCTTCCAGTGATAATTTCCCGTATATGGAGTAGAAGCAAAACGGTGAGTGCCGATTCGTCATGCTGAGGTGCGCACGTATTTGACCTGGCGATCAGATCTCGCACAAGACTGCTATATGCCGTGGGTTCCAGGGAGACTGTCGTGCCACTCTGCAACGAAAGGTGTTGCTCGACGATGACAACGATCGCTTTCCTTACCAATGGATCGATCTCGGCGTGTGGGAGAATAAGATCTCGATATCCGTTGTAGCCAAGATTTATAACGGCGATGAGCTCAGCTATGTTATTTGAAACTGATTGGCTCATTAGCTTCTTCGTTTCTCATAAGTAGCTGGATAAATCGGGGACTTACAGTATTGTAGACAGAACCTGGTTTTTCCATCGACGTGATCCAGGCCTCTTTCGATTTGAGACGGCCTGTGCCTCTGGAGCGCGACATGATAGGTGCTCTCCTCCTCTTGTCGAACATCTTTGGTATCTTTCAGGATTAGAGCTTTCTCAACGCCTTGCCTAAGATTTCTATCAGCAAGTGCTTGTTCTTGTCATAAAGAAAGGAACTAACTGAGGCTGTGCCGTAGAAACGACCGGCGTATCGACAACAGGCAGTGATTTCCCCACGAATTTCCCACGGGCAGCGATACCATCGTTGAAGCGATATCGCACACCTAGGCCGCTACAGGTGAGGCCCTTCAAGGCGCATTTGCCACAGGTTGGCTCTTGACGATCACAGTCAATGCGTCTTCGCGAGCATTGATAACATCCTGGGGCGATTTAGCATCTTCAGCCAGTGTAGATATGGACCTGCCAGACTTCACGAAGGACTCACCTCTGACTTTTGGTCTCTTCTTCTTTGCACCAGAACCCTCAGAAGGGCACGGCGCCATCTTATCTATGCCGGAGAAACTGGAAACCTCCCATCCCACAGCGATTGGATTGAGGTGAGACGATGACGCTGACTGAAGAGTGGCAATTGACGACCCTGAGACGAAAAAGAAGACGTCTCAACGCTTGTAACTTAAGAAAGAGTAGTTACCGAGGCTATAAGACACTGACGGACCTTGTTCTGCGAGTATGAGATGATGGCTGTCAAAGAAAGATAGCGAGTCTCTGGAGAGTTGCTCACCAAGTCAGCTGGACCCGCAAATGCTGATAAGGAGCGGGGATGGGTTAGTGTAGAACGGGACTAGTTACACAGTACATAAACGGCCGGTTAAGATTGGCCGATGGGAGCTTCGGGATGCCACCCGAGGATAGATTAGGCCAATGGGTGAGGTAATAATAAGACATAAGGAAGGTGAATTGCTATATCAAACAGATGAGGTGTCTGGTGAGCTCTCACACCTCTTCTAAAATGAAGGCAAGTGTTTCAAAGTTCATCAAGATTCTCCTGACTGCTGTGTCGTAGGCAACTGAATCTCCTCATCCGTCTGCCTCGGTCGCTCTACCATCCGTGCGCAAAACACTATGGAGAGCAAAAGCCAAAGTGATAGATCCGACTATCAAAGCCGCAAGTTGATCCCTCTCCATTCAGGCTGTGGCTGTTCCGGCCGCAGCATGCAGAAGGTTTCACAGCTACTTACGTGATACCTCTTCAGTTATTTGCATTATATAGTGTCACTCGATGAATTTCATGACCATGTGACATCCCAATCGCTTCGTGGTCGTACAAGTTGGACTGAGCCATGCTGCAAATGCTTTCTTCAAGACTTCGACGCAAAATAGAGAGAGCACAATGATAACTCTAGCGAGGAAATTTCCTGAATATCTTATTTAAATTAACTTAAAGAAGCCCTACCCATGGCCTATGTGGCTGAGATATGCGTCTCGGTGCCATAGTAATGTAGTTGCCCTGGCTTGTTCTCGTGACTGGAACGGACTTGAGTGCCAACGGACTCGGTGTCTGGTTCGCCATTGGCAAACTGCAACTGATCTGCGCTATCTCCCTTGTGTTTCCTGCTGAACAGGGGCTTGATACGAGTGATCAAGGGCTTCAGAGTCGGAAGACAAGCACAAGTAATGGCGGATGTGAGCTCGGAAAGAGACCAGGAAGCCGGGGTAATGTTCCCCCACGTCACGTCCGGTTTGGGCGTGAGCCATTGCATTCTCATGATGGACACCGCAATTGTACTGTAAGTCATTACGTTAGTAGTTGCAGTAGCCAATGTCTTCAAAGTCGAGGACTCACAAGAAACCAAGTCCGAAAACGCACAGCAAGACTGCCTTCTGACCGCGTGGCAGGTTGAGCTTCCAGATAACCGGGAGAGGTAGAAGCATGATGGCGCAATCACTGACAATGTTGATCACCCCGATGGCGTACCACCACATTACCGGGTTAGGAATGCACTTGGCAACGACCCTGTGGTCCCAGACAGCTTCGAGGGGGATGCACTGCACAAGAAGCATGATGAATTGCGATACGCCCCAGATCGTGACAAGGGCGATTGATATAATAACGGGATATCTCATGTTGGATACCGACATGATGCGGTAGTAGTTGAAAAGAAATGACATCTTGACGAAGAACAAAGCCTGTACGTAGAACACAATGGATATCCAGAAACACTATCAGACAGGTTAGACACCAAACAGTCAAAGGGTTTGCCTAGATTTTCAACTCACTCTCATGTATAAGATCATGGTTTCAGCAGGTACTGTCCATTCGTGTCTTCCGAGGCCGTATTTGGTCACTGTTCAGCATCAGTTGCTGTTGGGTAGACGAGGGATCGGAAGTTGAACATACTTGCGATTATCGATGATCCACATCCCAAGATGCACATCTAGAACCCAGCCAAAGTCAGAGACCTTGAGCTTGCATTTTGAAGAAGCCAGCATACCAGTGTCAGAATTGCCGCGAAATCATCTAGTCCAAACGACTTGGTGATCATGCGGCACCAGACTCGCAACACGACCATTAGAGTGGAAAGCGTCATCAGCAAGACCGCAACCGCGATCATAAGCGGTGCTCTGTTCTGGGACGCAGCATCGAGTGTTTCAGAGGAGGCCATGGTGCTCTATGGTGGCAAGATAATCAAGAGATCGTCGGTCCAACTAAAACTTCTCCACAGATGATCCGGGGCAGACTACGAGTTATCTATCTTGACAGGACGGAACGCACGGAAGCTCCCGAAACTCAAAGCAGATCGATAGCCTAGAGCAGACATGACCTGGGGCTGAGAACTGGCAAATCAAAAGGTTTCGATACACGCCGGTCACACCGAAGACCAGATAATCGGAAGCGCTGGAATGAACGAAGTGGTCCATTCCTGTTGCAGATGAGAGGCGTTATCTAAGGCTGGGGATCTAAAGCTTGATGTCAGCCACTCTTGCGTCCGGACTAGGGCCCAAAACTCTGATAGGTGTCAAGCTCATCCTTGGGCCTGTCTGCGGGCGTCATATTTGTTCGAGGGAATGGAATGGTATCCGCCATACTGGCGGACCTGAGAAAATGACAGCCTAGCAGGAACGCACTATCTGAGTACACGCTATATCGAGATCTGAGATTAAGTTCACCTAACGGCTTTTTAAGTGTATTTGTAATTGTCTTTTGACTGCCGTAGATCCAAGACAAGGTTGTGGAGCGCCGAGGATGTCTCTGTCTCTCACACGACCATCGGTCAAATATCTGGAATCCAGGATACATTGAAAATAGCCCAGGACCTGAATGCTGAAAACCAAGACGATGACGGGTCCGACAACACGACTCCACGGGGGAGGCGCCAAGTGCCACGAGACTTTTCTCTGATGACGTCGTATGCGGCAGATTGTCACACACGGCGTCTGAGTTATCGCCACTTTCACAACCCAGCTTCGGTGTTTTGGCTTTGAGGACATGCATCGATAGTTTACTTGTTGAGTGGTCTCTTGTTCACGATGGGGATGAGTTGCCAGATTCGATGAGCTTGTGCACTGGCCAAGTTCAACTCGCGGGACGTCGGGTAGCTGGAATGTGAGGGAAAGTAGTTGGGCTTACAAGGCACGAAACCATTGAGAGGTCAGGGGTGTAGAGGTTGTGATTGGTGATTCAAACAACCAGACATTAAGTTCTGGGGCAAGATGTGAGATTTCAGTATTAACTGCCAAAGTTTGTACTCTAACGAGTAATAATAAGAGTTTGAGAGGCATCGCCACATGGTTTCACGATGTGGTTCAGATCTTCCTTCCTTCCAAGATCTAGAGCCAACTAATCACGGATATAATAGCAATATCTCCTTAAGGCCTATAAGCCTCCGGACAGGTCACTAATCAGGGGCCAAACCAGTCAGAATACACCAAATACTCTGTACTTGGTCTTACACCCAAGTCCGCCCGTATGAGAAGTCCTCGTAATCCCAATGTTATAAATTGCAACATTACACTCCATATAGCCACACGCAAACTCCAGGTACCCTAGCTTGTATTCCATGATTATGGGATTCATATGGGGCAAAGTACGGACCGGAGGCTTATAGGTCTTAGAACCATCTCTATTTCTTCCTCTTCCAACTCACGTGATTAATTGTCTTCAACATTGACTCTGCGTTACTGGTTCGGTCAGTATTTACCCCGAAAGTTGAAACCTTTGGGATGCAGCTAGCTACCAGATTTCGTCAGCGGCTGCTTCGCGGATGATGCTTATTGGATGAACGCCCTGAACGCGAAATACGAGCACATCGCGAGTGACATTTCCAGGCATCCATTAATGCGACCTATTACCGCTAAATACAGTTACGGGCTCAGCCTCGACCGATAGATTATATAAACATCGAGCCAGCGAGCTCTTAAACACGACCAACATGGCAACACTCTTCAAACCCAAGTTTCACACCATGTTCCCCGAAGCATTCTCAAACGATGACAACAAGATTGAGCTGCTGGCTCCCGGTCAATCTCGTCAAGAAAATGAAATCACGTCATTCGACACCATCTCGCCATCAACCGTCGTTCCCTTGACAGAGCTGAAACACTGGCCTAGAGCAGTGCTGTGTCCAGCATGTCGGGAGTTGTCCATCACGCGAGTTGAGCGCAAGGTGTGCAGTGGTACGCAGTAAGTTGAAGCCTGTTTTGACTTTTCTTTACACAGGAGACTGATTCTTTCAAGTGCAATGGCTGCCTTGATGACCCTTTGCACTGTCGTTGGAGGGCCAATCGTCTATTTCTCGAAGCCTTTCAAGAACGTCGAGCACTATTGTTGTCGATGCAACCGGAGATTGGCGACATTTCACTTTAACACGGGAACGGAAATTCATGTATACTGAAAATAAATTGTCAGTGTTCAACTTAAGCAGGGACTCGGTCTTGGTATAGTTCTGGTACGCTTCGTATCTGCTAACTTTTGGTTAATAAAGCATCCCTTTTTCTCGGCTAAAGTGAACAACTTCATGGAAGGCAAGAAGTCGCTGCAGGCTTAGCCATAAACAAGGATAGTTGCAGAATAAGAGCAATGGGTATAAAAATATCGTGATATGAATAAACGTCCATCTTCGTTGTCTATTATATATATACTTGCTGATGCACCAGGCCCGTCGATATATATGAGTCCCCTATCATCCAGCCATTACAAAGCATGAAATAACACTACAGCTACAAAAGATAGCAGCCCTCTTACTAAATACTCAATGTTCCTGGCAGAACCTGAATCATCAACCAACTTCGTCCGGCGAGATGATGTCAGCAACTCGGCTCCCTGTTTTGATATCTGCTGAGTCGGTTCGGTGACTTCCTGCGCAATAACGGACGGCGAGTCCAACAACTTGGTGTGAGAAGCCTTACTCTCGGGGTTGTTGTTCTCGTCCACTTTGTTGTAGGAAGGCTCAACATGAGCAGCTCTTGCTTGTGAGGCCTTTGCAGACGTCAAGGTCGTCGTTGGCGCCGGCAAATCCTTGATGAAAGGTCCGATGATACACTCTTGCATCAACTTGTTGTCCACGTAGCCCTGACTCGTCCACAAAGGTGTTAGAGTCAGCACATACTCATGTGGAAAGCTCCCTGCTCCCCACCCTACAAAGCCGATCAAGACGTCAGAGTTATTGGCGATGAACTCGTTCTGTGTACAGAATCTCTCCATACACTACAATCGTTAGCACATGAATTCATAAGAGGAATCAGTGCAGGTAATCTACCGATGGGTGCATAGATGCCCCCGTCTCTGAGATAATAGCTTCACGCTTGTGCTTCCTTAGCCATGCAGCAGTAGTCCTGAAACCCTCAACATTGTCAGTCGTGCACTCCACAAACGTTCCAGAGTTGTTGATGTCGAGATATTTGTGAAGGTCTAGAATTAGCCCATCCGTGCTGCCGTCCGGATTCGTGATGGCACCGAGCGCAACAGCACTTCCAGACGAGACGAAAGTCTCAGCGCTCGCAAAGTTGGTTCCTGGGAGGAGAATGATCTGTGTCGTGGCCCCGGCTTTCCGAATGCCTGTAACAGCCTTCTGGCATGTTTTTGCCCAGAGCGCAATATCCAGGTCGTGAGGTTCGTTCATCAGCCCAAACATGACTTTGTCTTCATTGGCATATTTATGCGCGAGCTGGCTCCAGAGGTTGACGAAGAGCTCGTCTGGGGGCCCTCCCTGTCCGATGATGCCGCCATCGTATCGTGCAAAGTTGTGTAGATCGACCATGCAGTACGCGCCGGTATCGAGACAGGCGTGTATGAGTTTGTCATATTGCTCAAACTTGACAGGATCCAGCTTCCCACCTAGTTGCTCGTTGAGAAGAAATTGCCAAGTCGTTGCTTCGTTCGCTTGAGTCAGTGATGCGGACGTATCAGCAGCAGTAGAGCTGACTTACGTAGTCGGAAAGTATTCAAGCCACTGTCCTCTACAAAGTGTCTCATCTGTCCAGCACCATCGCCTCCACCATATTCAACCAGGGGAAACTTGGCAAATGGCTGAAGAGGACAGCTGCCCTGTGGATATTTATTAGTTCCAGACTTGCGCAGAAGAGATGGCACCTTACGTCAATATCGCATCCAAAATCGATGCCGGGAAGAGCAACTCCCTAGAGTCAAGCGTTAGTTGACTCCTATACATGAGAGCTCACATGGGGTTTTTATAGACCAAATATTTCACTCTCCCCCATACGCCAGTGAGAATAGTAAAGAGCGCAAGGAGCTGGGCGGACGCGCGCATGATGGAAGAGAATCCGGCGATGCCGGTGCTACGTCAGCAGATCAGACGAGATTGATAAAGATGTCCGCAAAGAGAAAAAGAAAGGAACACAATTCAGGCCGAATTCTTTGATGATGTTAGAGCCAGTGGCGCGGGGGTCGGTAAAGAGTTCGGATGCTGAACGAGAGTCCGAGGTTTATTGTAACGCCGGCCTTAGCAGGAAATGACCCCTATCAAGACCACACGAAGTACGCCAAGACCTCGGTCATTTTTGTTGTATTTAGTATGCTTCACTCGTCTTCCGTTGGCGCGTGGCTCAGGTTCATATTCCCAAAGCAGATTATTTTTCATGTCCATAGCACCACGCCAAGGCTCGTTTCCGTCTTGCGTTGAAGAAAGTCTTGGAAAACTTGTTTCCAGAGGAACAGATATGACCAGGTATGCCACGAACATTTATTCAGGCCTTTATGGAGGACTGCATGCCATACGTAGCTTTGTTGATCGGCGTCCCTCCAAACTATAAATCTGTGGCTGGCAACAAAGGATCCTCGATAACCCCAGTAATACAACCTCGACCGGCCAGGGTGGGCTAATAACACTGGTTTTTAGATATCTTTATTCGTAATTCTAGAATCCCATTTATCAGTGACCCAGTGGTGACACATTCGTGGCGGTCTTTAGCGCGAGACCGGACGAAACTCTGTGTCCGGATTCAGAGCAACTCGAACCGGTTGAGGCTGTGCCCCTGCCAACGAAGGATTGGAGGTTTCCAGGTATGGACTGAAGGAGCAATCACCAAGAGCCTGTTTCTCTGATGTTGATCTTCAGAAATATGGATTCAAGAGCCTAACGCTAACAGACAAGACCATTACTAGACGACGCGGAAATCTACAGAAATATCCAAATGTCAAATAGAAGTATTAAAGAACACAAACGTGACTGTTGCTCTGAACCCGGCACAACCTCCGCTTCGTCTTTCAAAATCAGCTGGTTTATACGGACGGCTGTACGTTGACTGGAACAGTGACATAGCTGGCTACCATGTTTGTCACGTCAGAAAAATCCCCCTCGTCGTCTTCAGATTCGTCGAAAAATTGCCCGAGAAACTTTGCTGTCATATCGAGACCCGTTATACCTTGATGGTTTTTTCGGAACCGGTCGGCTCCAAAATCCAAGAGTACCGGGATAGCACGTCGGTACTCGACAGATAACGCGTGTTGTCGTAATAGCCAAGCCTTCAATATAAAGTTATGAAGTGGTGTATCGCCCCCGTTGTCTTGCGCATTGATGTCGAGTTGTCCCATCTGCATGACTCGATATAACGTTTCGTGTTGCGTTGCGAGGTAAACGTTTGTGTGCAGAATGGTACCTCCTGTCGAATTGCATTTAGTCAAATCGGGTTCAAGGCTCATGACCAAAGCTGCCCTGAGGATGGACCCGGCAAGCTCGGCTTTGTGGAAAGCGGTCTCTCCCTCTTCATTGGTCGCGTTGATATCGATACCCCAGTCCCTGGTGATCAACTTCAATGCTTCTTCCATTACTTTTGGCTCGTCAAAGAGCAGATTCGCAAACAGCTCTAGTGGGGAACCGAGTCTTGCTCCCCAGCGACTCACTAATAGGCGAGCAAGCTCGACGTGCCCTATCTGAAGTGCTTGTTCAAGCGGTGTACACCCTACCGAATCGGTGATGTCAACCTTGTGCCCGTATGTCTCTATCAGTTCGGAACAACATGCTTCATTTCCACCGTAGGCTGCTGCGCCGAGCAGTGTGTATGTAGATTTCGAGTTTGCAACCTTGCCCTCCTTTTGAATGGCTGCACGACCAGCCTTAGTTGCCCCCATCAGGCGAAACAACTCGGTGTCGCCATTCATCAGTGCAACATGCAGAGGCGTACCGATCATCTTGAGCTGGATGGTAGGGTTTGCACCGGAACTCAAAAGCAACTTCACTACCTCTACATCTCTGTCCCGAACTGCTAGATGCAGTGGTGTTACTCCCGTGCCACCCAGTCGTTGATTAACCGTATTCCTGAGTCGCAATCTCAGAATCGTAGGCCCCTTAACAAGCAGATACTCGGTCAAAGCGGACATATTGTATACGCAAGCCAGATGTAGAACGGGTGGTGCTTCGGTACCGACGTCAGAGCCCCAAAAACCTTCCAACGGCGGGTTGTAGCGATGCCACCAATCTCGCACTTTTGAGCTTTTACCAAAAAAAGGCTTGTTCGCATCCAAGACCAGTCGAAATTGACCGCCCGTTTCTCGCATGTGGTACGGCCAGGAAAAGATTGCGTAATGTGCGAGAGGGAAGCGTAAAAGGATGTCCCAAATATCAGCGTCGAGGGATTGACAGATCGTCAACAGAGATATCAACCTATTTGTAACTTTTCCCTGTGCCTTTTCCATATTGCCAGCAACTGGCAGCGCACCCATGTCGGAAACGTGATTGAGAAAGAAGTCTTTAGCGCTTTGATGCACAAAAGTAACATACAAGTAGGTATCGGGATCTTGTGGAGGGAATGAGCCTGCTCCAAGCTCGTGGTTCAAGGGTTCGAGATCAGGCAGCGAGTCTGATAAAGATCCACGGTCATTCCGAGGTCCCCAGGGGGCTTTTCCAGTAGATAGCTGCAGCAAGTGCCCGCACGACTGAATATAACCCAAACAAACGTCTTGGCGGGTCAAGTGCTGTGTAGATTGGATGTGTATAGCGTCGCAAAGCTCATCAACACTCAGCGGGAATTTGGCGAGCAGCAACCAGGTCAATAAATCAGTGACTATTCGCTTTTCTTCTAGTTTGACCTGTGCTAATATCCTTTTGTATACCGAGTCAAGGCCGGGCGGGAGTTTCTGAAGAGCGTTTTCGATCTCATTTGTTGGCTTCTGCTCGAGGTCTTGAGCCATGAAGCTCACCCACAAGAATGTACCCTCTGCCCGTTCCCGGAATGTAGTTTCGATATGACTACACAGAGAAGAACCCTCAATGCCTTTGATCTTTGCCAATCGAGCGACCCGGTCTGAGATGTACAGCTCAATATCATGCTTCTGCGTGCTTAGAGTGATGTTGGGAAACTCGGACAGGGCAGTGGAAAGACACTGAGGCTGCTGTCGGCTGACAAGAATGATCTTCAATCTGTGAGGCAGCATTCCATCTTCTATGTCGCTGAACATGGATCGCAGCTTGAATAAAAGCGATGATAGACTGGCTTCGTCACATTCATCGAGCCCATCCAGAACACAGCATATCTCGGAATCTTTCAGGGCTTCCAACATTGTTCTGAAAATTCGCCACAGGCTCTCAAAGGCACCCGTCGCTTGGAAGAGGGAGTGTGATTGAATCCTCCAAGGGGGCATGATGCAGGAGATCAAATGGTTGTGTTGGAGAATCAACTGAATCATTAGGCCCCGCAGAATGTTGACAGCTGTGTTCCGAGAGGAGACTTTGTTATCACAAAAGAACCAAATGACGGTAGCGTCAGACTTGGAGGTCTCGAGAAGTCGAGTGAGGAAGATCGAGATGAATGTCTTTCCCTTTCCTGGTTGGCCCGAGATCCATAGAAGGCCAGATTGAGCCGAGTTCCACGCCTGGTATTCTTCTGTTTGAGGGACCCATTCACATGTGCCAGGGGTTCCGTATCCTTTGGAAGTGACAATTCCTTCTCTATCACTGACTGGATCGGTAACGAATAGGTCTCGGAGACATTGGTCCTCTTCTGTACCATGATGAAATGAGCGCTGCAGACCTTGCATCAGCGACTCGACACGCGAGAATCCGGCGTGGCCTTGGTTCCTAGGCTATTGTCAATGATTTCACGAGAAATATTGCCACCGAAAGCAGCACAACTGACAAGTTGATAATAGCTATGTGATTGTCAATAGTCGACTTGAGTCGTTCAATTTCCGCAAAGTAGTCACGAATCTCGGACTCTCTGAAAAGCCCACACGCGACTTTCCAGGACTTGTGCCCAAAAGAATCCGTTTTTGCAAAGTCGATTTGTTCAAACAACTTTAGCAAGGCGTTGCCAACGGTCCTGCATCGCTCAACGGTCGGCTTCAGGTCGTCGGTTTGGAGGGCGGGTGAGGACTCGATTGATGCGATGAATCTTTGCAGCTTTTCTAGCTCCTCACACCATGCTTTGATGTTGCTAGGGGCGTCTTGGAACTGGTCGTGAACCTGCTTGGAGAACTTGACGATCTTGATGCTCTGCGCGATGAATTGCCCGCAGGCGGCGACAATTCCGATCGCATCGCCCATCTCAGCCAATGTGTTCGACTACGGTTGCGTGCCCGATCAAAGGAAAGAGTAGCACTGGGGATATGTGGCCGCTGTCTGCTGGCTGGAACAAATTTGAAGTGTGGAGATGAGAAAGATGGACGAGAGTAGTTGCCGGCTTGATGAAGATCCGAGGGGTTTAAAAGTGAGGCTGACAGAAAGGCTGACAGGGCCAAGCCGAATTTCTTTTGTCTTGAGGCTGTGCATATGCAGCTGCGCCTGCACGTGAGCTTTGCCGTCCTCTTGCAGCCGAGCCTGATTTCTCATTACCTCGAGTCTGCCTAACTTGTCATCTACTACTCATTATATAACATGATCTGATTCCAGATCAGGATATGGCGGGTTAAAATACCGACAAGAGAGAAACTACTACCCTTCTCTTCTCACCTTCTCGTTCTCAATACCCTCTCTACCTCGACAATGTCGAACGAGCCAGGTCCAGTCCACACCGCCCAGTGGAGGTGCCTTAAATGCCGCCTCATACCCTGGGACAGCAAAGACTGGCTATAAGAACGCTTTAAACCGATCGAAATTCAATATCACGAGTTATTTATAGCTTTACTAGACTCCGCTATAATAAGCTGCGATCTCTATCGTGCTATTTATACTTATTATATCTAAGATATAGATATTAATAACCTAAGCTAAGGCTTAATAATATAAGGTATATATAAATTAAACCTCTATAAGGACTTTAGGTATTATATATAAATTAGAAATATCTATAGAAACTTAAGGTATTTAATAAGATTAGACTTTTAAATAAATATAAAAAATAATATTAAAAAGAGAAAGATTATTTTTATTTTAAAAAGTATATTTTTATTAATAAATAGCTAAATTTAAGCTAAAAAGATTTATATTATAAAGCTCTTAGAAAAGATAATTAATAAGG